>CM052363.1:19776991-19786991 GCA_028551485.1 Casuarina cunninghamiana | reverse complement strand
GTCGCTATTTTGGTTTTTCACTGCCAGGGCGCTGGCTCGCCAACGGGACACCGAGTGAGAAGGACGGGGGGACGGTGCATCCCCAGCCTGCGGGATGCACCTTGTTGCCAGGGCGTTGGCTCACCAGAGGGACGGAGGGGCGGTGCATCCCCAGCCTGCGGGACGCACCTTGTTGCCAAGGCGCTGGCTCGCCAGAAGGATGGGGGGGCGGTGCGTCCCCAACCTGCGGGATGTACCTTGTTGCCAGGGCACTGGCTTGCCAGAGGGACATCGAGTGAGAGGGACAGACCCCCTTGCGGGGGATGTGCGCGGCTGGAGCAGCACGCTGGCACTAGCACGATTGGGAGGGTTCAAGTGAACGTGCGCCGGCGCTGGCGAGCGACAAACAGCAAACGGCAAACGGGTCTTGACATGAGGCGTGCCCCCTTGCGGCACGCCCATACCAGGGGGGTCACTGTGCACATGCCCAGTGCCGACCCTAGCTTGACCAACTTGCCCCCCATAAAGAGCTCTTAAGTCTAAATCCCTTCCAGCACCAAGAAACATCAATATGTCTGAAGAGGTAGCAGCCCTTTTTTTGACCAAATACTTGAAGTTTTCATGTGATTTTTTGTACACACACTCAGAAAAATGAGACAATTCCAACGCCATAAGTTTCATAATTTTTGGACACGTAATTTAATTTTTATGATTTTCTAAATTCGTAACCTTGGAAAAATCATAGAAAATGGAAAATGGGTCCAAATATGGATCCGCTTGTTTTGACACCTCCAGAATGTCTTATAATGAATTTAGGAACCAAAAAAAGGCTATTGTCATGGTGAAAATCTTAGGTTATCCGAGGACAAACGATCCTGGGGCAACCCCCGCGCATAGCGCTCTCATAGCGCCCATGCTGGCATGGCCCTGCGTGCATAGCGCCCCGCGCTGGTACGGCCCTGTGTGCATAGTGCCCCACGCCGGCACGGCCCTGCGCACATAGCGCCCAAGCTGGCACGACCCTGCGCGCATAGCACCTAAGCTGGCATGACCCTGCACGCATAGCGCCCCGCGCTGGCACGCCCCTGCGCGCATAGCGCTCGAGCTAGCACGCCCCTGCACGCATAGTGCCCGAGCTGGCATGGCCCTGCGCGCATAGCGCCCGCGCTGGGATGGCCTTGGGTGCCCACGTTGGCCTTGCCCCTGGCCACCTCTGAGTTTTGGCACCAACTTTTATATGGTTCCTTAAAACAATCTGGGGACTCCAATGCAACCACCCTCGTGTTCATTTGACCAGTATTTATTTATTTTTAATTTTTTAATTCTAAAAATTTCAAAAAATCAACATAAATTGGAAATGGCTCCAAATCATGTCGCACTCATTTTGGCACCTCCCAAATATAACGGATTGATTTTAGGAGCCAAATTTGGGTGTTTGGCACTTGAAAAATCAAAATTTGAGGGGAGACCAAGTGAATTTGATTCCACTAATGTAGGGGTGACAAGGGTGTGCCACAAGGCACCCGTGGCCTTGCCGCTAGCGTCCCCAACCCGACCTCCCTAAGGCACTACCATCACCTTCCCCATGCCACACCATGGCCTTGCCAAAACCCCCGAGGCACGCCATATAACTTTGCCCGCATGACCTCCATATGCCATGGCCCAACGTAGGCTGAGGGTGGCCTTGACAAGCCATTCTCTTGCAAGAACCTACCTCCCTTGACATTGCCTTTCCTTTGTCAATGGCAGCCACGATGTTCACCACGATGCCTACGGTGCTCTTGCCCTTGGTCGTAGGAGTGATGTTGTGGCATGGCCTAACCCCACACAACACAAGCTCCATTGCCATGCCCCTCGCCTTGCCCTTGTCGATGGTGGCCAAGCTATGGCCTTGGCCACTGCACATGCATTGTGGATGGGTAAGCTAACCTCCTTTTGCCATGCACGAACACTGGCAGCAACCCCTTGTCCGGTGCCCACCACCCAGCGTGAGGGGCTAACCTCATTCTGCCAAAGAAGGCCATTTTGCACGGCCATGGCCTTCCCAGCTCGGCCACGGTGCCTTTTGGGGCCTTGCCAGCAACGCCGGTGCCCACCACCCAGCGCGAGGGGCTAACCTCGTTTTGCCAAAGAAGGCCATTTTGTGCGGCCATGGCCTTGCCAGCTCGGCCATGGTGCCTCTTGGGGCCTTGCCAGCAGCAACGATGCCCACCACCCAGTGCGAGGGGCTAACCTCATTTTGCCAAAGAAGGCCATTTTGCGTGGCCATGGCCTTCCCAGCTCAACCACGGTGCCTCTTGGGGCCATGCCAGCAATGACAGTGCCCACCACCCAGCGCGAGGGGCTAACCTCATTTTGCCAAGGAAGGCCATTTTGTGCGGCCATGGCCTTCCCAGCTCGGCCACAGTGCCTCTTGGGGCGCTTGCCAGCAGCACCAGTGCCCACCACCCTGCACGAGGGGCTAACCTCGTTTTGCCAAGGAAGGCCATTTTGCGCGGCCATGGCCTTGCCAACTCAGCCACAGTGCCTCTTGGGGCCTTGCCAGCAGCGCCGGTGCCCACCACCCAGCACGAGGTGCTAACCTTGTTTTGCCAAGGAAGGCCATTTTGCGCGGCCATGGCCTTGCCAATGTGTGGGCGCCTTAGAGGGACTAAGGTCTCTTAGGGCCTTGGCCTCTTGCGCACTAGCCATGCCGGCACTGCTTGCCAGCGTGCGGGCACCTTAGAGGGACTAAGGCCTCTTAGGGCCTTGGCCGCTCGCGCACTAGCCATGCTGGCAATGCTTGTCTCACGTGCCTTGGCCTTTCGCGCACTAGCCATGCCGGCACTACTTGCCAACGTGCGGGCACCTTAGAGGGACCAAGGCCTCTTAGGGCCTTGGCCGCTCGTGCACTAGCCATGCCCGCACTGCTTGCCTTTGTTGGGTCTATGGCTATCCAAGAAGGGGGGGTTGAATTGGATATTTAGAAGTTTATTCAATTTTCAAATCTTCCTAAATATTGTTTCTCTACGATGAACACAACTAGACAAAATATCACAATAGTAATGGAGTATCAAATAAAAGAATTAGATCAGAAAAATTCACACACAAAAATTTCACGATGGTTCGGCACTTTTCACCTACTTCCTCCCTCTTCTCCTTCAACTCAAACCAAGTTGAAATCTGCTTTACTTCAAACAAGGAGAGCACCTCTCCTTCACCTCACAACTCCTCAAAAGGAGTTATATAGCTCACGGTTACAAGGTTAGGTTTACAAAAACCTTAATACATCAAGCTCATTCCTCAAATATATGATATGAGTGAGGATTTAAGCTTATCAAAGAGCTAATTGAATGTATACAAAATTAATTCAAGCTCTAATCTCGAAAGCCCCAATTTCACAAATCTAGGGTTTTCAGATTTATAATAATCTTTATGTGCAAATAATGTTATAATCAATCTAGCACATAGAAAGATCAATCTATCAAATGATATTCACAAGATAACAAGTTTAGAGAATATCACTGAAGATTTTCTTTTTCTTCAAACATTACCGAACACGGCAATAAGAGCAAATCGATGAGGGCTTTTATCTCTTTTGATCAAATCAGCAAGAATATATCTCAGCAAGCTCAAATATTTCATCCGAATCTCCCTTTTATAGCAGGTACTCGAACCTTGAACATATTAGGGTTTCGGTTCAAAACCTTTTTGAAATCCTTCCATTGAGATTGTATGGATACGACGTTGTACTAATGCAGATGATGATTTTTCAGCAAGATAACCGTTCTGACACTCAGTCGCCTCACCACTCTTCCCGTTGGAGCCGTCATCGTAGGAGAGAGATCGAGAGGAGAAGTGTAGCTTTAGGTCGAAGAATGCGGCTAGGGCTTCAGGCTTTCGATCATAAGAGCTTATGCTCTTATTTGCTTCACACATTGCCGTTTTGGATAAGTGACTCGCTCAAAACGCTGCCGTTTCAAGCTTCGTAGGCTGACTTCTTTTCACGGGCTGAAGCTTTTCACGAGCTGAACAAATCATACACGGGCTGAATAGGTTTTTCACGGGCTGAACAAATCATACGGGCTGATCATATAAATAAGCTTCATGTATCCATATATAAATATATGGTCGGTCCATTACACCTGTAAATACACCAATTCCAAGTATCAAAGTTCCTTTAACATAACCAAGAATGTAAATCAATCTATGAAACAAAATATTCAAAGATTAAATCAACTTGGCTTCATATTTGATGTTTGATAATAAAATGTAGGAACCCGGCTACTTTATAATATCATTAATTGATATTATAATTTGCACACCTTTTACTTCCTTTTAGTTTTAATATGTGCACACATAATCTCATATATTCTATCATATATGCAAGTATAGTATTCTATTTAATATATGTTCAAATAAATATAATATTCTATCTAACATATATTCAAATAAAATTTTTCTCAATCAAAACATACAAGCACATGATTTTTAACAATCTCCCCTTTTTTGATGATGACAAAATTTTCATACTGAACCAGCTTGCACATGTTACTACTCGGATGGTATAGCAATTTCATGAACATGTAAATGTAGTGAGCATAAACCTATCATTATTTTCATGGATATTCATCAAAGAATCACAGCAGGTATATTTGCATACACAGTAGGATGTAAGAGAGTTTATCCCACGTTCTGCATTGAAAGTCAGAAATGGAACATACATGTGCTAGAATGTACTCTCTCCCTTTTTTTGTTATTAGTAAAAAGAGCATAGCAATGGAAGATAATTAAACCAGACGAATAAGAATGAAGATAATTGTATGAGATGGATAAAAATGAAGAGTATGGCAGCAGAGATCTGACCTGGTGCAGATGTGTAGATAGGGCTCCCCCTCAAAATAGTAACCAAATGTAAAATATGGTAAAACAGATTGCTCACAGAGTTTAAGCAATATCATTAAGCAGACACATACCAAGCTCTCTTTGGAGAGTAGAGAACTTATCATGATCCAATGGTTTAGTGAAAATATCAGCAAGTTGCTGGTCTATGCTAACAAATTCAATAGAGATATCGGATTTTTCAACATGGTCACGAATGAAGTGATGTCTTATCTCTATATGTTTGGTTTTAGAGTGTTGTACTGGATTTTTAGTGAGATTTATTGCATTGGTATTATCACATTTCAATGGAATCTTAGTAAAATAGAGACCATAATCTTCTAATTGTTGTTTCATCCACAGAATCTGAGCACAACAACTAGCCGCAGCTATGTATTCTGCCTCAGTGGAAGAAAGAGCAATGCTGTTTTGTTTCTTAGAGTGCCAAGAAACCAGCATATGTCCTAAAAACTGACATGTACCGTTGGTGCTTTTTCTATCAATTTTACACCCAGCATAGTTAGAATCACTAAATGCATGTAAATCAAACATAGTATCTTTTGAATACCAAATGCCTAATGTAATTGAATCCTTTAGATACCGAAAAATCCTTTTAACAGCTTTTAAATGTTGTTCCTTGGGATTAGATTGAAACCGTGCACATAAACAAACACTGAACATAATGTCTAGCCGAGAAGTAGTCAAATATAATAAGGAACCAATCATGCCTCTATACTTTTTAGAATCAACATTGACTCCAACATTGTCATATGATAAAGATGTAGATGTGCTCATGGGAGTATTTATTGGTTTAGAATCATGCATGTTGTATTTCTTGAGTAATTCCTTAGTATATTTAGTTTGACTTATGAATATTCCTTTAGGTGTTTGTTTAATTTGGAGTCCAAGAAAATAATTTAATTGACCCATCATACTCATCTCAAACTCATGTTTCATAGAATCGACAAATTGTTCACACATAGCAGAATTTGTAGAACCAAACACAATATCATTAACATAGATTTGAACAATCAAAATCTCTTTTCCTTGTGTCTTAATAAATAATATATTATCTACCTTTCCTTTTCTAAAATTTGTATTTAACAAAAAGTTGCTCAGCTTGTCATACCAAGCCCGTGGGGCTTGTTTTAACCCATATAAAGCTTTGGAAAGCTTGAATACATGATCTGGGCATGTGGGATCTTCAAATCTAGGTGGTTGTTCTACATAAACCTCTTCCTTAACAACACCATTTAAAAAAGCACTCTTCACATCCATTTGAAATAATGTAAAATTCATATAGCAAGCAAAAGCAAGCAACATCCGAATAGCTTCTAACCTAGCTACAGGAGCAAATGTTTCATCATAGTCAATTCCTTCTTCTTGACTATATCCTTGTGCTACCAATCTGGCTTTGTTTCTTGTAATGGTCCCACACTCATCTAATTTATTTCTGAACACCCATTTGGTTCCTATGACTGAATGGTTTTGTGGTCTTCGAACTAATTTCCAGACTATACTCCTTTCAAACTGATTTAGTTCTTCTTGCATAGCAAGGAACTAGCTGTCATCTTTAAGAGCCTCATCTATTTTCTTTGGCTCTATTTGAGACAAGAAAGCTTGATGTTCACATGTGTTGTGATATTTAGATCGTGTGCTTACACTATTTATTGGATTTCTTAGAATATGTTGTTGATCTACTTCATTTCTTACTCTAGGGAAGGTAAATTCTCTAGAGTCTAACTCCCCCTCAACGGATGCATATTTTTCATTTCCATTTTGAGCCGTGGAGTTTAGATAAGAATCATCCTTGAATTTTACATGAATAGATTCTTCAACAACTAGAGTTCTCTTATTAAAAACTCTATATGCTTTGCTAGTTTGAGAATAACCTAGAAATATGGCCTCATCACTCTTAGAGTCAAATTTTCCAAGTGACTCTTTTCCATGGTTTAACACAAAACACTGACTTCCAAACGCGTGGAAGTAGGATATGTTGGGTTTTCTACCAAACAGTAGCTCAAACGGAGTCTTCTTCAAGACTGGTCTTAAGACTGCTCTATTTGAAATGTAGTAGGTTGTACTTACAGCTTCTCCCCAAAAGTGTTTAGGAAGATTGTATTCACACATCATGGTTCTAGCCATTTCTTAGAGTGTTCTATTTTTCCTTTCTACAACACCATTTTGTTGAGGTGTCCTAGGTTCTGAAAAATTGTGAGATATGCCGTTCTTGGAACAAAATTTCTCAAAAAGACAATTTTCAAACTCACCACCACGATCTGTCCGAATCTTAACAATGGTAAGATCATTTTCATTTTGGACCATTTTAGAGAAATCAACAAATTTCTCAAATGCTTCATCTTTCCTAGCAAGTAGATATACCCAAGTATATCTAGTGTAATCATCTACTGTGACTAAGGCATAATACTTTCCATTCATAGTGGTTGTCCTTAAAGGACCAAACAAATCCATATGTATCATTTCTAACGCTCTTGAGGTAGACATTGTTAATTTTGGTTTAAAACTACTTTGAGTATATTTCCCTTTCACACAAGCATCACATAATTGATCTTTATCAAATGTGAGCTCGGGTAGTCCTCTAACTAGGCCGTTCTTGGATAATTTCTCTAATAATCCTAGACTAGCATGACCAAGTTTTCTATGCCACAACCAAGCATCAACACTTTTACTAACAATCAAGCATGTTTGTTTATTTGTCAATTCACTAAGATCAAGCACATAGATGTTATCTTTCCTTTTTCCAATAATTCTCACATTATTCTCCAAATTTTCAACAAGACAAAGTTCTTTCCCAAATCGGATTTTGAAGTTATTATCACACAATTGACTTATACTTAGGAGATTGAATTTCAATTCATCAACATACAGCAATTCAGATATGAGAAGGGATCTCAGGTTACCTATGGTGCCTACACCTTTAATCCTTCCTTTGGAGTTATCTCCAAAAGATACCGTACCACTGGACTTTAACTCAAGTGTTGAGAAGAGCTCCATCATCCTAGTCATATGACAGGAACAACCGCTGTCCAGAATCCACAACTCTTTGTGCTTCTTCTTGTCTATGTTCCTGCTCATATCCTGCAGAAACAAAAATTTGTGTTGAAGATTTTGGTACCCTTTTTTCTTTGGGTCCGTGAGTGTTAGTTTCTAATACATTTATCATCTTCTTAGGCATCCAAACCTTTTTGATGTTGTATGTTCTTCTAAGTCTAAGTGGACATGTATCAAATGAATGACCAACATATTCACAATAAGAACATTTGTGATGCAGCAAAAGCCCACAATCCTTATTATCAAAGAGGTTTGTAGGTGTTTTTGTATTTTTTAAGGAATTGTATCCTATACCAGCTTTATTGTATACACCTCTTTGTGATTTTAATATATTATTTAACAAGTTACTACCTTTTGTAAACTTGTGCAATAATATATTTATTTCATCCAACTTCATTTGAATTTCATATTTCTCTTTTTCTAATTCCAGAATTTTCATATTTAGTTTTTCTGTGTCTCGGTCACATAATAATTTATTTGATTCATCAGCATGCTTATTTTCTGAATGAGAGCAAGTACTAATCAAGGAGCATGTATCAGTTTTAAAAGAAATATTCTCAGAAGTATTTTCATGCATACAAGTCATAGATAATGCCATGGGAGATTTATCCTTTTCAGTTTTAGCTTTTACAGATTTATATTTATCCTTCATCTTATTATATTTTTCTTTTATTTTTGTTGCATACTCAACCAGATCAAAAAAAGCAGTTTCAATGTCACCACTCAGATTTGTTTCGAGTTTAGAATCACTTACCTTGAGTTCTTCTTCTATTGTTGCATTTGCGGTTAGGCAAAGATGAGCTACTTCTTCTTGTTCTTCTTCATCTGATGAGGAGCTCTCATCGTCCCAGGCAGCAATCATTGCCTTCTTCTTTCCTTTATTATTCTTCTTCTTGAGTAAGGGGCAATCGGCTTTGATATGTCCAAACTTTCTACACTCATAGCATAAGTTATCCCTAGATTCATATGCTTCATTTCTTCTAGGTTGTCCTTTATTTCTTCCTAGACCCTTTTTGAGATATTTTCTAAATCTTCTAGCTATTAGAGCAATCTCATCATTTTCTGACTCAATCTCTTCAGTGTTCTCTATTTCTACTTTTAAAGCAAGTGACCTTCTATTATCTTTTTCCTTAACTCTCCTAATTAATTGCATTTCATAAATCTTTAGTGATCCTAGTAAATCATCTAAGGGTAGACTATCTAGATCATATGCTTCTTCTATGGCCATTTTCTTGGGATCCTAGCTCTCGGGTAGAGACATTAGCATTTTTCTAATCATTTCTTCATTTGTGTACGTCTTTCCTAGCAACCTAAGTTTAGATATTATTTTTGTAAATCTACCAAACATGTCACTAATAGTTTCAAATTCAAGCATAGTAAACAGTTCATAATCGTGAGTGAGCATGGTTACCTTGGATGACTTAAGTTTCTTTGTACCTTCAAATATGACTTCTAATTTATCCTATATTTCCTTACCCGTGAGACAAGATGACACCTTATTAAATTCATGAGCTTTCAACCCACTATAAATAATGTTCATAGCTTTGACATTTATTCCCATGATTTTAGCTTCATTTTTACTCCATTCATCAGTTTTGGGTAAAGTGGTACCCTTTCTGATTATCTGCCAAGCTTCAAGGTCTTGACCGACAATGAAAACTTGCATGAGTTACTTCCAATGCCTATAATTTATCCCATCAAACAGAGGTGGTTTGTTATATCCTGTAACAGCTACTCCTTTCTCCATAGCCATGTAAGTGGATCTACTCTAGGATGTTAAGCCTTTAAATCATAGAACTTGGCTCTAGATGCCAATTGTTGGGTTTATGGCTATCCAAGAAGGAGGGTTGAATTGGATATTTGGAAGTTTAATAAATTTAAACTTTTCTTTCTGTTTTTTTTTCTATAATGAATACAGCTAAACAAATTATCACAATAGTAATGAAATATTTAATAGAAGAATTGAATCAGAGAAATTCACACACAAGAATTTCACGGTGGTTCGGCCCTTTTTCACCTACTTCCACCCTCTTCTCCTTCAACTCAAACCGAGTTGAAATTTGCTTTACTTCAAACAAGGAGAGCACCT
>CM052363.1:19769491-19771991 GCA_028551485.1 Casuarina cunninghamiana | reverse complement strand
TCGGTACAACGTCAAATCCATCAAATCCCAACAGAAGGATTTCAAAAAGGTTTGAACCGAAACCCTAATCTATTCAAGGTTCAAGTACCTACTATAAAAGGGGGATTCATATGAAATATTGGTGTTTTGCTAAGATATATTCTTGCTGATCTGATCAAGAGAAACAAAAGCCCTTATCGATTTGTGCTTATAGCTGCGTTCGGTATTGTTTGAAGGAAAAGAAAATCTTCGGTGATATTCTTTAAACTTGTTATCTTTTGAATATCATTTGATAGATTAATCTTTATATGTGCTAGATTGATTATAACATTATTTGCACATAAAGATTATTGTAAATCCGAAAACCCTAGATTTGTGAAATTGGGGTTTTTGAGATTAGAGCTTAAATTGATCTTGCATATATTCGATTAGCTCTCTGATAAGCTTGAATCCTCACTCATATCATATATTTGAGGAGTAAGCTTGATGTATTAAGGTTTCTGTAAACCTAACCTTGTAACCGTGAACTATATAACTTCTTTTGAGGAGTTGTGAGGTGAAGGAGAGGTGCTCTCCTTGTTTGAAGTAAAGTAGATTTCAACTCGGTTTGAGTTGAAGTAGAAGAGGGTGGAAGTAGGTGAAAAAGGGCCGAACCACTGTGAAATTCTTGTGTGTGATTTTCTCTGATTTAATTCTTCTATTAGATATTTCATTACTATTGTGATAATTTGTTTAGCTGTATTCATTATAGAAGAACAAACTGAAAGAAAAAGTTTAAATTCGTTAAACTTCCAAATATCCAATTCAACCCCCCCTTCTTGGATAGCCATAAACCCAACACTTTTCATCTTTCCCTTGTGGTATTTATTTGCTATCGGTCTCTCGCCCATATTTAGCCTTGGACGGAATTTACAGCCCGATTGGGGCTTCATTCCCAAACAACCTGACTCGCCAATAGCGCCTCGTGGTGCGACAAGGTCCGAGCACGACAGGGCTCTCACCCTCTCCGGCGCCCCCTTCCAAGGGACTTGGGCCCGGTCCGCCGATGAGGATGCTTCTCCAGACTACAATTCGGACGCCAGGGGTGCCCGATTCTCAAGTTGGGCTCTTCCTGGTTCGCTCGCCGTTACTAGGGGAATCCTCGTAAGTTTCTTTTCCTCCGCTTATTGATATGCTTAAACTCAGCGGGTAATTCTGCCTAACCTGGGGTCGCATTGTGAGGTGTAGGGTTTCCACCGCTCGGGCTGACGAGGTGTGCACGACGGGACGTGAGGTCTCTCAACCACACCGATTGTCGTGGCGCTCGGTTCGCCTGAGGGACTGCGGCAATTAAACCAACCGCGCGTGGGACCGCACACGGGAGGCTAGTGTCCGCACCCTCGAAAGCAATGCGCTCTCTCCTCATGCGAGGAAAGGAGGGCGTGGCGTGGGGGGGCAACGATGCGTGACACCCAGGCAGACATGCCCTCGGCCAGGTGGCTTCGGGTGCAACTTGCGTTCAAAGACTCGATGATTCACGGGATTCTGCAATTCACACCAAGTATCGCATTTCGCTACGTTCTTCATCAATGCGAGAGCCGAGATATCCGTTGCCGAGAGTCATTTTGAATTTACTCTTTTCGTTTGGGGCCGAGGCCCCTCCCGTTTTTGGTTTTCCTTGGCGCGGACCGTGCCGGGGTTTCGTTCGGGGGCCACGTGGGCAACGAGTCCCACACGCCCCCCGTTCGCTTGGGGCAACGCTTGCTCGCTCGCTCTCAGGGCCTTTCGGTGGCGGTCGCTCGCGCGAGCACACCCCCCCGCGTTGTGTTTTAGGACGCATTCGCTGGTCGTGCTGCTGGGTAGGTCTCGACAATGATCCTTCCGCAGGTTTACCTACGGAAACCTTGTTACAACTTCTCCTTCCTCTAAATGATAAGGTTCAGTGGACTTTTCACGACATCGCCAGCAGTGAACCGCCCACGTCACCGCGATCCGAACACTTCACTAGACCATTCAATCGGTAGGAGCGACGGGCGGTGTGTACAAAGGGCAGGGATGTAGTCAACGCGAGCTGATGACTCGCGCTTACTAGGAATTCCTCATTGAAGACCAACAATTGCAATGATCTATCCCCATCACGATGAAATTCAAAGATTACCCGGGCCTGTCGGCCAAGGCTATAGACTTGTTGAATACATCAGTGTAGCACGCGTGCGGCCTAGAACATCTAAGGGCATCACAAACTTGTTATTGCCTCAAACTTCCGTGCCCTGAACGGCCATGGTCCCTCTAAGAAGCTGGCCGTGGAGGGTCACCTCCGCATAGCTAGTTAACAGGCTGAGGTCTCATTCGTTAACGGAATTAACCAGACAAATCGCTCCACCAACTAAGAACGGCCATGCACCACCACCCATAGAATCAAGAAAGAGCTCTCAGTCTGTCAATCCTTACTATGTCTGGACCTGGTAAGTTTCCCCGTGTTGAGTCAAATTAAGCCGCAGGCTCCACTCCTGGTGGCGCCCTTCCGTCAATTCCTTTAAGT
>CM052363.1:19636639-19768991 GCA_028551485.1 Casuarina cunninghamiana | reverse complement strand
AGAGGGGGCGATAGAGAGGGCTCATTGTTGGGAAACCTAACAATGAGCGGCCTCCCGAGGCCTTCGCAGCAACTGCGTGAGTGTGGCTGGGACGGAGTCGCGCGCGCAGACAGAAGGACAACGTCGCAGACTCGGATGTATTCCGATGAAGTGAGGTGCTGGCTTTCTTCCTAAACGGCAAGGTTGTAGAGGCGGCGCAGCGACGGCGGCGGCTCCAAGGCGAGGATGTGAAAGTGGAACGGGAGGAAGCTCTCATTGAGAATCAGTAAAAAATGGGTTACTCGTTGATTATCTTTAATCCGCTAATATTGTTGTAGGGTGGAGTCCAAGCCTTCGAGCGGCTCTTCGGCGAGATCGATCTCATTCCAGAGAGCGGAGACGCGGTTAAACAGAACCGCAACAGCGAGATCGCCCTATTTAATTCGGCTAGAGACTGATGGAGGTTGAATAATTTGGCCCGATCGATGCGGCCAAACATTTCAGCGAGATTGAGCCAAAAAACCCTAGCGTCCTCCGTGGGAGGAAGGCCGGCGGCGATTTCTGGTGAGAGACAATTTCCGATCCAGGTACGAACAAGGTGGTTGCATTTGCAGCATTGACGGGCAAGACGTTCGTCGACCGGTATAGGTACAGTACCGTCGATGAAGCCATCTTTATCCTTGGTGATAAGGGCTCGCCGGAAATCGCATGCCCAAACGGAGTAACCGTCGGAGCCGGTGAGCGGTTGGGCAATAAGGCGAATTTCTGGGCCATCAGAAGCCGCGATGTACAGCAGATCCCTCGGTTCGAGGCAGTCGCCGTGGCGGAAAGAGGGAAAAATTTGGGGGAAAGTATCGGGTAGGGATTTGAACCCGACCCGGTATGCCCGAATCCACCAAAAGAGGGGCGCGTGAAACCACGCGAATCCGATCCAATTTGCCCTGACCCGGTTGAAAAAACAGGTGCAAACTGAGATGGCTGGAGCGGGCTGGAGAGGTCAGACGGGCTTAGGAGTTGGGAGCCCGTGAGGGAAGAGGCCGCAAGGCTGGGCTCAGTGAAAGGCTGTGAGTTGGGGAAAGGGCTACCATAAGGAATACTCTGCCCGGCCCACCATTGAGTGAGTTGGTCTGAGGTAGGGAAGGGGTACCAAGGAGGTGAGAAAGAAGAATCTACTAGGCTAGGAGAAGGCTGGACAGGGCCCAGAGAGATAGCATGGGTGATGCCAGTGGAGACAGGGGCAGTAGGGAGGGCGGAGTGGGGCAAAACATCGTTGGTAGCGGCGCGTTGGGTTGACATGGTAAGGCTAAAGGTAAGGAAGTTGATTTACAGGAATATAGGTTGAAAAAAACTAATTTCCATGCCGGAGAGGCTAACGTTGTTTTGTAGGTAATGTAGTCCTACAAGCAAGCCTGAAGAGGGGGAAATTAAGAGAAGAATGGCAGAAGCAGTTTAGGTTAGATCGAAACAGAGGTCTCGGATACCATGTAAGGAAGTGAGAGAGAAAAGGGGTTGAAGAATTTCTTCTATTCAACTTGTGGACTACTGTACATAGTGTCCAATATATAATACAATGGTGAAGCATATTTGTGGAAAGACTAATAAATACAAATATTCCCAAATATACATAAAAACTAATTACCCAAATAACATGATTCATTCCTAAGTAAACACATTATCTAAGGAAATATAATCGACCCGCGATACCAATAAACATGTATCTCCAATAGTTCTGTCTTGTAGAAGTCAAAGATTCTAAAAGGAAGATGGGATGATGCAACAGTAAATGACAGTCTGTTTTGCCTCTGCTAATAGACGACTCAGTGGTCCGTGATGACCCGAAGTCTTCAGTATAGATCGTCCACCACACCGTTTACAATACCATTTTTCTAACTACTGACTCGGGAGATGGTAGATTTCTCAAGGGTCTCGCTCTTTCCTAGTCTAATTAAAAATATGCACTACACGTTGCCCAAAGGTGCTGCGTTTCCCCTAAGCATATTCTCTATCGAACGCGTACGGGGAACCATGTCGCAGTTGAGATGGACGTGGCAGCATCAGCAACGCAGCACGTGTCGTCGATCAAAGCATTAGGTATATATAATTACTGGACAGAAGCCTTGTTAAAAGTTCTTTTTTTTTTCTTTTTTTTTTTGAACTTTGGATATTTGGATATCATGGATAGTAAAAGCATTACAAGATTGAAAATATTTCCTCTATTTTTGCCTAAATAGGCGGGTTGATCAGTGTGGGTCAAATTAGGATTTGGAAATTTCAAAACATGATGATTGGTTTTTTTTTTTTTCTATCATGATTCTTAAGATTGACGGCCCAAATTTGCACTCCATTTCAAACCTTTTAATCAAGTGACAACACTTTTAATTTTTTTTTTATTGATATTGTGTCAAACATTACATTAAAATGGGTGGAAGATTTAGTGTCTTGAATTTAGGACTTCTGTGGGTCCTAAGTTACCTTAATTCTAGCTAACGAAGGTTTGAAAAGAAAATATTAGTCATTAATTCCATCAGATATTTTAGTGTCTTTCTTTTGCTCTTTATTTTCAAGTAATAATATGATACTGACAAAATCATTCAAGATAAACCCAACTCCAAGCGGAGAGGTGACAAGTGCTTTTATGTTCACAAGATCAATTGACCAACCACTTTATTAAGGTTCAAAGGATTAACCAATTATCCTATAAACTAATTGATAAGAGAAAAACGTGTGTCCAAGAACGTTGTTGGATTCAAACACCTTTTTTTTTCCTTGAGAATTGAGAAATCGAGCAACAAGCATTGAAAATTTTATGTTATTTGATATAAATCAATTCCTACATTCACAAGAAATATTATCACTATTTAGAAATTTTTATACTATAGGAGCCATCGACGAGGAGATATTTCATCTAACAACTATCTCTTTAGCCACTGGAACTACTCACAAAATAACACAAAACACTTCAAGCTTCCTAAGTCTTGCATTTATATTTTACCATTAATCCTGATTTTAGTTCCATACTTAACAAGCAAAAAGTCAATTTCACTCAATTCTACTCTCCTCCAAAGAGCATGAAATGTACATTGCATTCCACCAAAAAGCGTGAAGCATACATTGCATCCTTATTCTCATCATCCGTAATCGACCTGGGTGATGCACTCTAGATGGTCCATTGGAGTTGATACAATCCCTCTCCTCCTTACCGCACTACCGTATACCGTCAATGACCACACAAACTAGCTACGAGATTTCCGGTTTGGGTTTCACTAATGATTGTTACTAATCACTGGTGGAGTTGAATTAGAAGGGAACAAAGAGATATCTCCGCACTAGCCAGAATTTTGGGATTCATTTCTCTGTTTTTGTTACAATTTTTCTAGAATTTTGTGAAGCAAATTGTGGCTTCTCTTTCCTTCTGCCATAACAACGTTGTGATCATCGTAGTCATAGTTATCTTCTTTTGTAACCACTGCTATTCCAATTATCTCTTTGAGAGAAGGTTGGGTTCAACAATATTCACTAGTATCTCTCGCATGCCATCTGAACGAAGTTATGAAGATTGTAACCTTCTTTAAACATCTTGTCAACGGGTTTTCTTCCAGTAAACATATCCAGCAGCAATATTCCATAGCTATAGACATTACCTGTTTTGATTCACCAGCACCCATTTCCGTACTCTGAAGCCCACATATTTTACGTGTATAGATAAGACGATGATAGTTTGTTTAGTTGCTAAACACAAACTTTAAAAGATGTAAGATTTAAAAGCTGATAATTTCTTTTTTATTTGCACCTATTTAGTCTTCAATGATGAAAAAAGAATTAAACACAACTTCTCCTCAAAAACCATAGCTAAGGAAAAACTAATCCAAATGGATTATAAACCAATTGAATTGAAATATGAATAGAAACTAATCCAAATATAGGGTTGTTTAGCATTATGAAATTGAGAGCTGTTTTTCTTGGAGCTGGTTCGTGTCTTTGTAACGGGCGGAAAATATATGTAACTTTGCAATTGTATAAAACTGCTTTACTTTAATTTATGTTTGAGTCTGGGCCTTGTTGTGGTGTAGAGAGGGGTTGTGGGCTTAATGTAGGAGTAGGCTTATTGTCTGAGAGTACCCGGCCCAATTAAGAGGGGATTTGTAGCTGTGATTTCGGGGAAAGGCAGCAGAGTTTTTTGAGAATTCCACTTCTTTCTGCTTGTTGCGGGAAGTTGGCGGTGTGGGTTCCCGTATAACGAGCCCTTTCTCTTCCTTTCTCAGTTCCGTTTCCTTTCCGCCATTCCTCACACAAGTAGATCTAGAAGAAATCCCACAAGAGAAGTACCAGCTAGAGGACCTACAACCCGAGCAAGAGCTGCAGCAGAGAGGTTGCGACTGGTGGAAGAAGTAAGGCTCTTACAGTCTTGCAGTGTGAAAAATCATATAAAAGTACGTAATGAAAACCCCACTTCAGGTATGGTTATGGAGCTCCATTGATTTGGGGAAGGAAGCAAAATATTTCTGAAATTGGTGAGGTAGAGCAAGATGCTGTTGGAGTGTTGAAATATTTAGTCTCACATCGGGTAAGGCGACGGGAGAGCCTGGCCTTACAAGCTTCCGCTAGTAACCCACTATTATACAGTTCTGTATTTTAGTTGGGTTTTTCAGTTTCTAAGATAGTATCAAAGCCGGTCCCGTGTTCTGCCTGCCTTGGTGTGGTCCCACGGTCTCGCATCCTGTTATATGAATATCTCCAAAAAAGGCTTCTTCACGTGCTTTACAACGCTCTACTTCTAGTGTCATGCAGCAGTAAATGGCAGTATATGTTGCCTGACTCAGCATCACCGCTGAAGTCCTTTATTCTCGTTGTTAAGAGTGAAACATCTGTACTTTGTGCCGGCCAAAGACCGTGTCATATGCATCATGCCTACCCTACTGAACGACTTTGTTGTCCATGACTGACCCGGAGTGTGCACCATAGACCGTCCAATGGGATCGTTGCTAAGGCCATATAAGACGGGAGGAAAGTGTTAATATGCATATGTTCTGTTACGTCCGAATATTAATTACAGAGGTTAGTGGATGCCACACTAGGATGGTAAATATTATGCCATATTATTTCTATGCTCAGAGAGATTATATCACTGTAATTCCTTACAGAGAGATCACATGTTTTTATAAATAAGTTGTTAAAGACATCTTTTTCTCAATTTAAAAGAATACAATTTTCTCCTAACCTAATTGCCTCTCCTCTCGGGAGTTAAGAGGGTCCAAAATTTGTCTTCTCTGACAGAGATGTAACCTGAGGAAGGCTTTGCTTTTAGGGAATTGAGGAGGTAAGATTTCGAATACTGCTTTCGTTAGATGGAACACCTAAACACCAGAGATTTGTAAGGTTTCCTAGATTAGCTGGGACCTGTCCCATGAAATTTTTTGTGTAAAGCAACGCTTAGAAGACCTTGAATAAAAACAAGAATAAGGAAAGCTGGGCATTGGAGATTAAGGATTATTTGATACTAGCATTTCCAATTTGGCAAAGTTTCCCAAAGATGTTGAGTCTTCGGTTGAATTACTTGCTAGAATATTTATAGCAACACCTAGCTATTGGAGATTTGTCAAGTTCCCTCCAAAAGTTGGAAACTGTCCAACAAAATAGTTGGTAGAGAGATCAAGAATTGTAAGCAAATAAGCATTGCATACTAAGATTGGCATTGAACCGGAGAATTTGCTAATACGAGTGGCAAAAATATTGAGGTTAGGGAGAGTGAGGCCTATCTTTGCTGGAAGAGTTCCATGAAATCGGTTCCTGCCCACTTCAATTTTCCTCAAGGTTGACATATTGAGAATGGAATATGGGAATAGTGGACAATTTTATTGGGAATAGTTCCCACGATACTAGTAAAGAAGCAAAAAGTCGAGTAATTGCAGGGAAGAAACATTTCAGAAATAAGGTGGGATGCCTCCTGTCAAATTATTTGCGTCGATTTGAAGCCCTTCAAGCTTCTTTGTGAAACCTATTCGATAGGAATATTCCCGATTAATTTATTGCTTCCTAGTCCAACACGCTCGAGTTAAGGGCAATTGGTGAAGTTGTTTCGAATTTTCCCTGTCAACAAGTTTTAATAAAGAGAATGATGTTGCAGCCCGAATAAACAAGTAATTAGCAGTAGAATTACGTCATATAATAAATTCTCAATTTTTACTCCCATACTATACATTTCATATACTATAAATAGTATGAGCTATCTCTTTAGGCTGAGAATAACATATAAAGTCAATTTTAACAGAGACAAACAACAACCTTTTTGAATTCGTTACAGTAAACATATAATAAATGCTAAGGTAACAAATCCTAAATTATGAGGTCAGATATCTAGATTTTTTAGACTAAATGGTTTTATATAAGTAAAAGGTGGCGGTAAAGCCAAACACTTCATCGTGCAGAATCGTAGTTGTGAACCCAAACGGAGATATATGAAGAGGTCATCATTCAAACTAGCTTTCTTGGTTGCGCTCCTGGTTATTCACCTCTTTCTGTCAATGGCGAACCATTAGTGTTATTTCACACCATAAGTGATTGAAGTAGAGTTGAAGGTGTCTGTTCTTACTCACCAAATATGGTGACTGCAGGTTCCGGCAGGAAGCAGATACAAGGGACGTTGTAACAGCTCGTTGCATTCCTGTCTTTGAATGCGGAGACCAAGACCAATTCTATGCATTAAAGGCCAGTGTTATTGTCACAATGATGATGAAGATCCCACTGCAAAGGCCTTCATTAGTCACCTCACAAAGCTAAAAGAAATTAGGCCCTGAAGTCAATTTATTATATGATTATGGAGAGTGTAACCGATGTTAGCTGGAAAAGTGCCAGTGACTTGGTAAACCATAGTTGAGATGATACTCATAATTGACATGTAGTAAATAGCAAAACGGACTTACCACACAAATTATCGTCAACAACTTAGGAAGGATAACCATGCTTAATACATATTATTAAGAAAAGCTTTTTTCTTAAACATGTCCATAAGTTGCAAAAATGGAACAAGCTACAAATACATACAAATAGAAATCTTATTCTTAACAAGGCATTGTAAAGAAGACTTTTTTAGCAACTTGATTTCTTCATAAATCTTCCTCATTCCTGCAAAAGAAGGGAAGAAATTTAAGAATTATTAAAAAAAAATTAAAAGCAACTTCTCCTTCAAACACTATAGCTAAAAGAAAACTAATCCAAAAGACTTATAAGTTAATTGAATTGAAATATGAACAAAAACTATTCCAAATATGAGGCTATCTATCATTAAATAAAATTCTAAGTTAAATTTCCTTGTTCTATCTTACCTTAATTGTTCCTTATCCATGGATCTTAGTACCAAGAAATGCATTTCTAATTTGGTGTAGTTCCTTGGTGACATACCCCATAGTCAATCTCTCTTTCAGCAATTCTAACGAACAAGCAAGGCCAATATTGAAAATTGAACGTAAACATTCCTGCATCTTTGCATTTATCTGATGTAGGTTTCCAATATGGCTTCTTTCTTCTTCTATCTCAATCTCATCATGTTCAACATGGTTGTAGTTATCTTCTCCTATAGCCATTTCTATTTCATTTATTTCACCATTGAGAAACTTTAGGTCAACAAATTGCACAAGTCTCTCTGGCAAAGCGATCTTAACAAAATTATGCAGGTTGAAACCATCTTGGAACCTTTTGTCAATTGGTCTCTTTCCTGTGAACATCTCCAACATAACTAATCCCATAACTATAAACATCTCCCTTTATTGATGCCTCACCAACCAACCCGTATTCTGCAATTCATGTTTTTTGTAAGAAAAATTAACATAAAAATTATTTATCTCAGATGTTTAAACATACATTAAAATAAGAATGCTATACTATCTTGAAAAATTCAAAACCTATAAAGTTATTTACCTGGAGCAATATAGCCAATGGAACCCCTTATTCCCACTGTGCTAGATTCATTTTAAGAAACATCATCAGTTGGAAAGAGTAGCTTTGCCAAACCAAAATCACTTACATGAGCAATCATTTCATTTTCAAGAAGAACGTTGCTTGGCTTTAGGTCACAATGGATAATTGGTGGGTGACAATGGTCATGAAGATAATGCAATGCAGAAGCAACATCAATTGCAATATTTAGCCTTTGAAGAAAGTCCAACTTCCTAGATTGATCTTCATTTCCTACATTTGGATGTAACAATTTCTCTAAGCTTCTATTTTCCATGAAATCAAATACTAGAGCTTTGAATTCATTACCGTTATAGTCCACACTAGAGCAACATGTGTAGACCTTTACTAGATTCTGATGTCGTATATTTCTCAACACATTGCACTCCACCATGAAACTCTTTGAAGCTCCTTTTTGTTGAAGGTTTAAGACCTTCACAGCAATTTCTTTTGGATCAAGAATTCCTTTATAGACAACCATAACTACCAACTCCAATTAAATTATTATGAGAAAATCCATTGGTCACATGATACAACTCCTTATAAGAAACCTTTGGCATGGCACCAATTTCTAAAAGTGTGGGAGATGAGCTTTTTCCTAGTTTCTTCCTCTTATAAAGAGAAAGAATGAATGCAAATAAAACAAGACATAGAACTCCACAAATAGTTATGGCCACTAATTTGATAGCTTTTGAATTTCTTTGTTTAATAACCTTGTTCTTGCAAGCCTGCAATTGCAATGTTGGAATACCCCCACATAGCTTTTTATTTCCAAAGATTGATAATTTGCTAGCATTACTGAATATTCCTTTTGTTGGTACCTCTCCCTCCAAATTATTGAAAGAAATATTCAAATATAATAAAGGAAGTTTTTTCTAGATCTTTAGGAATTAATCCCGATAAATTATTTCGTGAAAGATCTAAATAATAGAGAACTTTCAAGAAAGCTAGAGATGTTGGTAAGATGCCTTGAAATGAATTTCCTTGCAAATAAAGGCTTTGTAGGCACAAACAATCCTCAATGGTTTTAGGAATCTCACTAGACAAACTATTTTCAGAGACATCGAAAAGATAAATATTTTTCAAGTTGCCTAGCTCCATAGGTAGGATGCCGGTTATCAAGTTTCTTGACAAGCTAAGTATTAGTAATTGGGAGGAAAGAATGATTGCTGGTATCAATCCATGGAGATTATTTTCTGCAATATCTAACCTCTGCAAACTTCTACAATTTCCAAAACTTAATGGAATGCTTCCTTCTAAATTGTTGTGAGATATTTCAAGTATGACTAATCTAGTGAGGTTGCCTATAAAGGATGGAATTTTTCCTGATAATCTATTTGCAGACAAGACAACCCTTCTAACTTTTGAAACTTCCCAAAATAAGTGGGAATGTTGCCTACAAACAAGTTTCTCTCCATAACGAGGCGGCTTAGGTGATTGAGTTTTTCCAATGATTGAGGAATGTTTCCAGATATTTGATTGCCACCAAGATTTAGAGAATTGAGTTGCTTCGATAAATTTCCTATGGAATCTGGTAAACTACCTCCAAAATTATTATCATCGAACACTAGGCTTTCCAGCTTGGTACAGTTTCTCAAGGATGTTAAGAAATCCAAGTCTGTTGTTGAATTACTTCCAAGACTATTTAGACCAACACCTAGCCATTGGAGATTTAGTAAGTTCCCTACACAAGTTGGAACTTTTTGCACAAAATAGTTGCCGCTGAGTTCAAGAATAGTAAGCAGAGAAGCATTACTTATTGAAATTGGGATTGTACCAAAGAATTTGTTCAGATATATGGTAAAAATTTCAAGATGAGGAAGAGTGAGGCCCATGTTGGTTGGAAGAGGACCACGAGATTGGTTCCCTCCAACTTGAATATCCCTTAAGGTTGATATATTGTAAAAGGAATACGGGAACGTACCAACAAGATGATTCCCCACAACTTTAAAATAACGTAACCGTTGCAAATGGCCAATTTCATCTGGAATTGTTCCCACCAAAATATTTAGCGAAAAGTCAAGTCCTTGTAGGGAAGAAACATTTCCGAAAGAAGGTGGAATGCCTCCTGTCAATTTGTGTTGACTTGAAGCTCTTGAAGCTTTTTTAAAGAATATAGTTCAACAGGAATATTCCCTATAAATTTGTTGCTTCCAAGATCAATGCGCTTGAGTTCAGGACAATTGGTCAAGTTGCTTGGAATTTTCCCTGTCAACAAGTTATTGTAAAGAAAGAAATCCTGCAATCGAAACAAACGAGTAATTTGCTGTGGAATTGCCCCATGTAATAATTTGTTTCGAAGGTCCAGCGTCCTAAGAAAGCTGAGGTTGCCAATATAAGGTGATATGGATCCACTTAAAGCATAGCGGGGGAGGACCAAAGCCACAACTCTTTGATGCTTGCGGCCACATGTAATTCCCTGCCAGTCGCAGAAGTGAGCAGAATCATTCCAAGAGCTCAAGATGTTCAAAGGGTCTTTACCAATGGATTCTTTGAACTTGAGCAAAGCCAACCGATCAGTCTCGTTTGTTGGAGTAGCAGCAATAGGTTGCAAGCAGTGTAGGCTTATGGAAAGGAGAAGAATCACATAAAGCTCCATTGGCTTGGAGAAGCAAAAGCAGGATCAAGATACAGAGTGTGGAAATCAGTTGTGGTGTAAACTCTTATCTCGGACGTCAATGTATTATAAGCAGGAGGGAAAAGGCCGCTAGTCCGTCCATTTGGACTTGCTGAAGCGAGTCCATTTGGGATTTTCGCTTTTTTTTTTTTTTATTTTTTGCCATTTTCTATATGTCTGCACTATAGACCGTCTAACTAGTTCATTACTGAAGCCGTGCAAGACGGCAAAAAAAGTCAGCTATAGTCGATGTCCGTGAGCCTAGTGGGCCAAAGTGATTTTGAGCTGTCCGTGAGCCCAGTGGTCTTTAAAGTCTGTCCCGTGGAGCTCACTTTGACAGGCGCGCCTTTATCCGTAAGATTCTTTTTTTGTGCGTGGTGCTGGTATGGTTATCCTCGGTTATATTTTGATTCCAAGGCTTGAGAGAAATGAATATTAATATTAAATAACGTAAAAAGGAGTAACTATTTATTAATATTTTAGCTAATATCATTATTATGTATTTAAAAATATTTTTTCGGCATGACAAATTCTAAAAAGGTAAATCAAGTATTGTAGTTATTATTAGTAAATTTATAATTTTCTCATGCTTAAAGTAAAAGAATATGTTAGAAAAAGTAGTTGTATTATTAAAATTTTAATTTTACGCTTATATGTCCCTTTTTCTAAGTGAATAATTTAAAAAGAAAAAAGTAAATTCTCTTTAACAAACAATAATACTTATTATGAATATATTCACATAATTTGCAATGCTTTTTTCTTCTTAGAGGTTCTATAATATCTTTGAGAATTTTTGAAAATGGAAAACATGTACAAAATTCCTACATAGTTCTACTAAAATCTAGATTGTCATTGTTGGGCCTCCCTACCAGCAACAAGGGAGCTATATTTAGTCCCTAAGTAGATATTTCATTTAATCTTTTACTTTTTTTACTTGCATTTTATTTAAAAAAAACTCATGTACCCTAAGTGTCTACTAAGACCAAGGATATGTGAATTAGAAAAGGCATATTCCTAACTAAACTAGATGCTTCTCAACTACTTGCTTTCTATTACAATTTCGTTTTACTTTTTTGGACAAAATTTTGTATGGAGTAATATGTATTGTTTTTTAAATTATTTATATTTAAAATTTACAATAAATCTACTGATATTTGTATAAAATGAATTTTTTTTAATGATCTCCAATGGGTTTTATAGGTTTTAATATTGACAACAATTGTCTTCAATACTTCCGGTGTTGAAAATTATAAGAATCTGATATATGAAGTTCTCGTGGTTGTTGGCTGTAGGAGTTTTTTAACATTACCTAAGAAGTTCTTGATCTCTACTACTATGAAGTCAATTTTAACTTAGACAAACAATAGTCTTTAAATAATGTAAGACTGTTGGATAAATGGAACAATGATTTTAGTGGTCATAAAAAAAAAAGGAAAACACATAGAAAGCTCATAACAAAACCAAACAAATAATATAGCAATGAATGCACTCATAAACCACTGTGACCTCAACTCTTTGCTCAACCATTCTGTTGATTTTTTCTTGCTCCTACCCCTGATTTTGGACACCCATAAAGCTATCTTCTGCTCTATGCTTCTTATTCTTTAACACACAAAAGTCTTCTTTTTCCTTGATTCTTCCTGGTCTTCCTTTGCAACATATAGAAGTCTTCACGTGACAACTTTTATAATTTAAGTATATATAGGAGACTTGTGAGACATGTCATTTTTTATAATAAGTATTTTGATCCACCTTGCTTCTTGACAATGCATCAATCCTCTTACATTAGTTGTTCCAACTACTAGTCACACTCTTTTTGCTCTTTAGCCATGGCTGCCTCTGTATTTTGGTTGTCTTCTAAGTGTCGCATTGCTACAATATCTCTAGCTAAAATAGCCAAATCTTTGGCTAATCAAGATTTTTTTTATCTCACCATCTTCTTGAGGAATGCTTTTGCTTCAAAGATTCGTTCTACAATCTAAGAGTAATTAATTTTTAAAGAAGTAACAAATAATCATCTTTCATTTAAGATCATGGCTTTTTTCTCTTGATCTCTAATTTTACTGGCTTTATCACACATAATAAGAAAACTTTCTACCTTGTTTGGTAGAAGATCAGAATTTTCTACATTTCTAGCCTTGTTTGGCAAATTGTTAAGATAAAAAGTATCAAATTTTACCTTTTGAGTTCCTTTTAGTATCCAAATTTGATAATGCTGGAAGATTTTTCCGTAATCCTCCCCTTCATTAAACTGGTTATACATAAAATGAAGTATTTTTCCCATCTAATCTTTTTAACTTCAACACAAATCATAGTTTTTATCATAGCAAGGAAACTTTTTAAGAAATCATCTAAAATTCTGAGCTTTGGATGCAGCTCTAAAATCCTGCGGACATCATTTCATCTTTTTTGCGGGCAATGAGAGTTTAACAAAAAAAAAAGGTCTGCCTGGAGGAGCTCTTTCTGCCACATGTGGCCCACTGCACCTCTTTATGATTCTTAATTTAGTCGCCGTGACATGTGACAAGTATGTATTTTTATTTTTTGGTTCAACCCAACCGTTATGTTATTGTGTCTTCTCCGAAGTCGTCGTTGGACATTATTTATAAGCACTGCACTCACGCTGACTCAACCAAAGAAGATACGGACACACGGCAGTTCATAACCCCGAAAATTATCTGCGCATGCGTTAGGTGACGTTGTGATTACAACACCCTATGATTTACACATCTTACGCCACTAGTGACTACATACTGCAACTTACCGTAATACATGACTTTCGTGATAGGGATTCTTGTTGGTTATACTAGTGTTCTGAAGAGCACCTACGGTTATAGAGTCTCATTGCCGTTTGTAACTCAACTTGTTTTATTTTAATTATTTTTTCAAGGTAAAGGTCATTTGTTCCAGATTTTATAAGAAAGTGTTTCTATTTATTAACAATTTCAAAACATAACTAGTGTTTGTCTTCTATTGACAACAGCTAGAGACTCTTAGAAAACAAAATAAGATTTACAACTACCTATTTTTTTAATCATAATCATTCGTGTTATATATTTAGTAAGAAAATCTCATCATTTGAGTGTGACTTTCAACAAAGTTTTAATGGTTTGTTGGCAAGAAGAGATTATAAAGCCCTTAATGACTGAAATGAGAATTAGATTTTGGTAATTTATTAAACTACAACAGGTTTGTTTTAGTTGTTTTTGCAAATCAAATGACATTTGTTTCATGTTTTAGTAAGAAAATGTTAATATCTGATTGGAACGTTTAAAACACATGTAGTGCTTTTCTTCCAATAACTTTATTTGGAGACTTATATAGAGGATAAATTGTGACTTTAACTTTGGTCATATTTCTACCTATTAACACTTTTAAGACACATCTAGTATTTCTTTTTTGATAGGAACATTAGGAGACTCTTAAAGAATAAAATAAGACTTGATATTAAGTCATTTATTACTTCAACATGGGTTGCGATGTATTGGCACAAGTAGGAGATTTAGAGAATAAAATAAGACTTGATATTTAGTCATTTGTTACTTCAACATGGATACAGCTTATTACCTTTTAATTATTGGTCATTTGTTTCATATATTTACTAATATGGAATTAATTAACTTTTTAGTCATACGTCATTCATTTCATATGTTTAGTAGTAAAATCTCATCATTTGATTGGCTGACATTCGATTCCTCGGAAAGAACGAGGAATCTCTGCACACAATGGCGACTAATTTAAGCTGATAGGTTGGAAAGCGAGTAGTTGGTTTGTTCTGTCAAACATGTGGTGTAATTTTCTAAGTTCGAGAAGGGTAATTCTTTAATTATGAGGTTTGTCGCAACCGAGTTTACACGCAATGTATACAAATAGTTTTTAGTTAGGGATTTGTTTATGCAAGACTTTGGCTATCCGATCCTAATGTAATAGGCCTAATGTTCATGGTACGAGTAACCATAAACTCGACCCTAGGATCTACTTCCCAAAGAAAAGGCCACTACCCTGTTCCAGTGCGAAGCAAAGCAACTGGGTTCGTCGTTTCTAAAGAAGTTTTCAGGGGTGGCCCTCAGCTTCATAATTCCACTACAGAGGCGATTCGTCCGTGAGTTACAAGGTTCTAAAACGGGCTACTAAGTCGAAATTACTAAAACCTTCTTCCAGTCCATGTGGCTTAAGGTCCGCACTACGAGAGTGCTTTCAAGCCCAAATGATCAAAAGTGGCTTTTAGCACTAAATTTCAAAACTGGCTTTGAAGCCCAATTTGCAAAAATTCAGAAGGAACTTTCATACCAAAAATTTTGAAAGAGCCTTTGAACCCAAGTTTTTATCAGCCTTTGGTCAAATCGCGATCACAGTTTTTGTGGGTCAATAACCAATCAACATTAGCATGGGTTCCTTTTTTTCAGATAACTCCCAGGCAAGACTTACTCATGCATTGCAGAAAGATACAGAAGATTTTCCAAGCAAGTCCTTGTTACTCATATTTTCTACCAAAGTTGTGCTTGAAAAAGTGTTTCATTGAGAGAGGGACACCACATCCTTATAAGCCCAAGAACATCTAGTAAGTTTCTCAATGTAAGACTTGTCCTGCACCATCCTTCCTCTCATCGAAGTTTAAGTGATCTATCTGAACGGCCATAACTCTACGGGATTGAGCCACCACGAAAGGGCATCGCCATCATTGATAATAAACTGTCCAAGAAGACCTAGTCATGACTATAAGCACCCACCATAGGAGCTCAAGGAGTGATAGTTTGTTGATTTTAGAGCCATGATTTATTTATTTTATTGATTCAGATGTTTTAATTATAAAAAAAAATTCTAAAAGATTACTGAAAAAATAGAGGACATGAAATTTTGAGTAAAACATATTATGTGAGAAATAGAATCCAAATAAAAAGAATGAATACAGCACATGCAAGAGGAAATTTAAGGGTCAACTCAAGCACTTTGTGTATAGTTTCATGTTTATAAAAACAACTTGGAGAGATTACTAATATGTGAATTTATTGTGATATCATATGAGTTTATTTTTGTAAGTGTTAGAAGCCAATTTTTTAAGTCCATTTGTACACCATAAAAAAACTCTGTTATTGTAAGATCTTAGGGCAATATGTAAAGTAGTCTCACCGGTAACTGTCACATCAAAAGTAGACATTGGACAAATAATTAGAATTTCAATCAAAAGCTCAACATCTCCTATTTTAGCTGCATAATGGAAATGAGTCCAGCCCTCCCTTTCACACGTGCAAGTTCTTTACCAAACTTAAGTAAACAAAGGACCACGTTGCGTAACCTTTCTTGCAAGTCGCGATAGTTCTTGCGTTGAGCGGCTTCGATGCTTGGATCTTGCAAAGCAACATCCGTTTTACCCTTTTCTTCCAAAGCGAGATGTAGAGGTGTGAGACCATTTTTAGTTAGCTTCTCAGAAAATGATGGCTTTAATGCCATGATCTCGCCCGCAAACAATACATGCCCTACTTTTGCAGCACGAGGTAAAGTGTCTCCCCAATCGGAATATTGTGTTGGGGGAATTCGACTAAGTCACACCATTTACATAAAGATTGAACACACAAATATAAGGATGTACACACTCAAATACAATATATTTAAGAGGTTCGGAACATTATAATGTTCTACATCTCTTATAGTCTTTTTTTCATTAGTTTTTCTTATACATTTTCTCTCCTCAAATAGATATCTTATGAATTATCTCATCAACTAGAATCCACAAGAGGGGCCCTTTTCAACAATTAGCTCTCATGGGAACTCTCTCAACTCGCCTACTAAGTTTCTCTATATTTTTCCTATTTATAGAAAAAGTCTAAAGGAATCATAGTCAAATACTACTAGGAACACCTACTTCCACATAAGAATAAGAATTCTAACACAATACTACAAGAAAACCTACTACATCTAGAAGATATTTCCTGGTTTCCCAATTACATAGAGACCCCTGATTGTAATAACAATCATACGCTTTAACCTAATTGTTCTATCAATCCTAACATATTGTTGATCTACTCCAAAATACCCGAATTTTCCTCCATCAACTCGTACAACTTTTGAACGTCCCCTGCTTCACTAGCAATCAAATAGTCATTAATCATTTCCTGAACATTCGGATGGGCTATCTGATTCTTTAAGGGTTTAAAGAGGTGAAGCTGAGGCACAGCTAGGAGGAAATGCCTATGACGCTTTAAAAGAAGTGAGCTTGTGGGATGGTGACGTGCAATTCAGGAGATAGGATATGCTCTTTTCATAGCGGTTGATCAAGTGTGAGCCGGTCGGCGTTCTCGATCCT
Organism: Casuarina cunninghamiana; assembly: GCA_028551485.1. Lineage (NCBI taxonomy): Eukaryota > Viridiplantae > Streptophyta > Magnoliopsida > Fagales > Casuarinaceae > Casuarina > Casuarina cunninghamiana. Next base: position 19,752,141 of record CM052363.1, on the reverse strand, counting down.
GTTATAAAAATCTGCACACCTCATTTAACTTTATTAGTAAACAATGAGATCTTTCTAATACTGACGTAGGTCGCAGTTTGTCTGTCGGTTTTGAGTTACGGATCTTTTTACTACGAACATTATGGTTCTCCTTAAATGTATTTTCTTTTCTTTTTCTTTTTTATTTTTTAAATAAAATTATGTATTGATTTGTAATAATTTTAAAAACATAATTGATACTTAATCTAAGTTTTTGAGAAATATAATAAATAAAACAAATGTTTAATTTGCACCTTAAAAAAATTGGTTCTTCTTATTTGGAAAACAAGTAAAGAAGGTTAACATTGCACAACAAAAAACACTCTAATAATAAGTGTTGTGAACGTGAGTATTAATTAAGCAATTTATTCTTCTTTTTTTCAACTAATAATTGGTTTAACCGTCATTGGGTTTATGACAGTAACCTTTCACATGAACCGGCACGTAGTATGTAAGGACTGCCGGAGAAAACGTTGATTTAAGACGGATCACTATTCTCTTGAGCACTACACGCGAAAGAAGGTGCAAGCAGAGTAAAACCAAACAAATACCTGATAAATGTATTTTTGGTAGCTCTTACTTATTCTACCAAGAAAATCATAGGAAGAATTGATGGTTGGAAACTGAAACATCTAAGTTATGCCAGAAGGTTGCAATTGGCAAAATCTATTCTTACTTCTATTTGTACATTTTGGATGCAAATATTCCTTACTCCCAAAACAAGCTATTTATGAAATTGAGAAGAAGATTAAACACTTTCTATGGGTAGGGAATTTTGAAATCATAAAACTCATAAGGTTGCTTGACAAATTATTTATTAACCTAAAAAGGAAGGAGGACTTGGGCTACTAGATCTTAAAGTGTAGAATAAGGTTTTGTTAGGAAGGTCATTCTGGAATTTTATCAATTATCCAAGCTCATCTTTATGAAGTAGATGGATTTATAGTACTAAATGTAGGAGAGTTTTAGTTATGCATCTTGACATTAAAGGAAATATGGCATGGAATTGGAAAGGTCTTCTTAAATTATGACCAATTCTCATATCTACACTCTCCAGACTTTCTTATTGTTGTAAAGAGACATATAATGATTTGCACTAGGTTAATATTGAGATTGAATGACATGACTTGATATGGTAAGTGAAATTAGCAAACATAATTTCATTGGATGTCTCATATGTATAAATAAACTTCTTACAGCAGATGTGATATCTCGATGACTTCTCTCAAATAACCTATCTTGTAATTTTTGTGGTTCTCAATTGGAAAGTAAGCCTCACTTGTTATTTCAATGTCCTTGGACTAGGCAAATATGGCATAGTATACTTGCGCAACAAGGTATACATAGAAACATTGATGATATTAATTCTTAACTGCAATGGATGATTAAAGTAACGAAAGGCAAAGATTTAGTTACAAAATTTCTTAAACTTTCTTTATTAGTTTGTATGTATTGTATATGGTCTAAATGAAATCGTAGACATTTTCAAAATAAGATTATTGAAATATCAACTTTACTGGCTAAAATCAGGAAAGTGGTATGTGGAAGGACATTTCTATTTAGAAATATCAAACTCTTTTAAATGAATATTTTATTGTACTATAATTGCAGGATTTCACATTCAATTTTCTCTTAGATAAATTGTAATGTTGGAATATACCCCTAAGCTTTTGGACTCTCTTATTTTTCAATAAATAAACTCATATATTTATAAATAAATAAAAAAGATTAATGATTTCTTCCAAGATGGATAGAATTGCAAATAGCACAAACACATTTAAGGAACAGAACATATTATTAGGTCTCACAAATCTACTGACATGATTATTCTCATAACATACACGCATGAAAATTAAAAGACAACACTTTGTACACGTCACTCGCAAATTTTCCACTCGCAAGCACTATGTCATATAGACGCTACGCCCTGTTTTGAAGCAGACCCAAAGTCGCCATAACCATACTTATAGCTGGTGATGGGTTCAGCAGACTTTACCAAGCACTTATATGATCGCAGATGAAGGCCGGTTATCAGGAAAGAAAGGAAGGGTTGGACAAAGAGGGGTGGTGAGAATGTGAGACAAAATCAGTGAGATGCGAGAAAGGAAGGAGGGAAGAGAGACTAGGGGACGAGCAATGAGTGGATGAATTTCTAGAAAGAAGAGATGAGCTGAAGGATAACAACGGCAGCAAGATGTGGATTACCAAGGTAACAAAAGGGAGAAAATGGCCAAGCAAGAGAGCAAGCTGGTGCTAGCGGTTAAAGGATGCACGGAATCTTTTTACTGCTATTGAGCAAGGTGGCCAACTAAACTGACGAGACAAATACAAAGCAACCGTGGCACTAAACACCACTAGCAATGGATATGCAAATTTTGGGGGCGTTTCTTTAGAACCTGGATATGTGACGAACACTGATACTACAAAAAGCACAATGAGGGCACTGAGGGCTACTAGCCAATCCATCCTATAATTGTCTGCAGGGATGAGGGAGAGAAATAGGCCAAATAAAGCGAAGCAGTTAAAAATGTTAAACACAAGGAGTGCAAGGTAAGGGCCAAGGCCCATGATTGCTGTTCCAGCACGGTGGGATGGCTTATGTGCACAAGCATTTTTATCAGGACAAGTGTAGTCGTCTTGCCAAGTTCCTCCTGGAGGGGTGAGCATTGTTTGGAAGGTGAGTGTTACAAGAACCACCAACATGGCGCCGCGAGTTTCTGCTTTGACCAAAGCAGGAAATCTATGTCCAAAGGCTTTCAGCTTTAGCACACGTTTGATCTCGCGATTGTCCACCTGAGTTTCCGATAAGACAAACGTTGTCAATAGCCTCTAACTTGTTATCATGTAGATCAATTCGCAACCTCTGTTGTAAAGATGTATAATTAACATGCCTCACACTTTAAAACAGTCTAAGCCGGAACACCTCTCCCTTCTCAAAAGAAAAAAGAATGCAATGGTTCATCTAAATAAAAGAAAAAATATTCTCCTCAGATGAGATGATTTTAGCATGTTTTCAATTGCACTACAACAAAAAAATTGAACAACAATATTTTTAATAGCAAGAACAGTTTTGGCACCTTTAATATGAGAGAAAAAAATTGTTCATGCTTAGTAAAAAAAAAAAATGAAGCATTTTTCCCAAACACATTATTATTGTTCTAATAAAGTTTGATGAAGAGAGCTCTCATACAGAGATAGAAAAGTTAGAAAGCTTTTAGTTATAACCTCATGTTTTATTACCAATTGTCCACTATTTTCAAAATTGTTGTTATATATAAATGAGACAAAAGGCCTTTGCCACATAAGTATTAGCAATGGCATATAACTGTCACAAAAGTTCCCAAAAACTTGATAACAATAGAAATAAAAATACAGTCTTACAATACATCATTCACTCTTCATAATTTTTTTTTTCTTTAACTCAAAGTGATGTCCTAACATTGTATTTTAATTTTTTTTTAATAAAATTCTTTGTTATATTTAGCAACAAATCATGATTTTTTTTTAAGTATTTAGCATACAATATATATATATATATATGATCTAGTATGGTGTACTATATGTCTAATATAACATACATGGTACAGATGTATATACCATGTGATACTCCACCAAAGACATATAACACATCAACAATATACATATAAATGTATAGCACTTATGTTATATATATAATATAGGTGTACATATACATGTATGTATGTATGTGTATGTGTGCTAGAGAGAGAGAGAAATAAAGAGTGGGACCAATAGAAAGACTAAGAGAAAGAAAAGGCAAAATATACCTATATTTGATACATATTAATTATATAGTCTTTTCATATTTGCTATATGTTAATTTGCATGTTAAGGTTATTCAATCTCTAGGAGATTTATTATTACAAATCTTTGGTGATTAAATGCATTTGATATTATAAATTGTATATATGGATATAATGACCAAAGGTAATTTAGTTTGTTAATTCAATCAATTTATAGGTAATAGAAAAAATGATAATCTTAGCAATGATTTTGTATCTATTTTGTGTATTCATGATCAATGAACTTTCTGTATGTGATATGTAGAAGGGAAAGTTTCAACATATGACTCACACATATGAATTAAAGAGAGAAAACAAAAATTTTAATGTTGCAGATTTTATGTTTTTATATGTATTATAATTTTCCTTTCTAGTTTAGTTTTTCCCTATTCTTTGATCTTATTTTAACATATATTAAGAATTTTAATTATTTGATGACGCAAATATTCTCCATGTTGAATTTATTATTATAATTCCCTTCAAAAGTTAAATCTTTATTTATGTTTCAAGGGAATAATGGATTATGTCATAGTTTTTTTTTTCAACATGCACCAACTTAGTCAAAGCCAGCATAACCTAGGACCAAAGAGGTCCTAAGTTTGACACTTCCCAATAACCCTACAACTCCTTTACCTAACTTAAAAAAGAAAATGTCATAATCTTTTTATGAGAAATGTAGGAATTTCTTAATCCTTTTCTTATGTGAATAACTAGATTTTCAATTGGAGGAAAGTTTGAGGAAGTCATCTATACCTATATGACTAAATAATTTTACAGTGAGAATTCAATTATTGTCAACAATTTGTTTGGTTTTATGCATATATACATATATAAGAATACGTGTTTATTGTTTTCAATTTGATGATTTTTAGTGACTTTCTACTTATTTATAATTCAAATTGCAATTATTACAAATTTAAAAAGGCTATTGGAAAGATAAATAAGTTGGATTTCAAGCAAAATATATTATGGAAGAAATGAAATCCAAAATAAAAAGAAATAGAAAAAATATATGTACGAGCAGATTTGAAAGAGAATCACAATAACGTATTTATAGTTTTATATTTATAGAGACAATTTGAAGTGATATATTTATGAATAATATTTTTTTAAAAAAAATTCATGAGTTGTTTTTGTAAGTGCAAAAAAACCAATCTTTTATTATGGTGAGTTGTTACAATTAGCAACTATAAAGTAGACAAACCTTTATTATACAATATATGTTCTCCCTTGTTAATAGAAAACATGGGTAAAGTGAACTTGCCTGAGATTGATCTTTCTCTTTTGCAACATCAAAGCAAGTCTTGCCTTCTGCATTCTTCAAATCTAATAATTCTGGTCCCCCATTGAGATGCCAAGCTTGGTTAAGCCAGATCAACAACAACTAATAAGCATCGAGCTGGTTACATCTTAATGCAATATGTAGGGCATTTTCATCAAGATTTGTCAATTCAAAAATAGACATTGGATAGGAATTTAAAAATTCAATCAAAAGGTCAAGATTTCCTGTTTGAGCTGTGTAATGCAAAGGAGTGAAACCCTTCTTTCCATGAACACAAGCAAGCTTGTTGTCAAACTTTAGTAGACGGAGCACCACACTTCGTAGTCTTGCTTGTGGTATTTCAGGGTCCAAGCTGGCTGCAGTTTGTGGCATTTCAGGGTCCTCTTTTCGTTGTTCTTGAAAAGCAACGTCCACTTGTCCATTGCTTTCAGCGCAAGGTTTATTGGGGTCAAACCTTTTTTATTTAGCTTGGACGGAAACGACGACTTTAATCTTGCGATCTCGACGGCAAATGAAAAATGTCCTGCTGATGCAGCAGCGTGCAAAGGTATCTCTGCGAACGGAGTATTGTCGATCTCGTCCAAAACACGCGGATGGCTCTCTATTAATCTATAAAAGGCTTCGATGTTCCCTTCTCGACCAGTGCTTACACACTCGTCAACGATACTTTGCGGGACTCTCTCGTTGGCCATTGATCGAGCAGCACTCAAAAACGCATCAATGATATTTTGCGGTACACTCAAATTGGCCATCAAACAAGAAAGAGGCACTAGCTTCAAAGCTTTAAGAAAAAACGTGACTGGAAAACTACTGAGCGAAGGGAAGATCGGGCGCATTTTATCGAGGGTTATGTTACCAAAAATGGCCTCCAGATGCGTATTCTCTTGTACAGACGTGGGGCACGGCTTGTCTGGTGCTTTCGAAATTCCGAAGCTTTCCTAACACAGCGTTTTACCTCCTGGAATGTTATAGTTCGTTTGAAATGACTTTTTAAAAAAAAAAATAAAATAGAATTCTTTTTCTTTTTCCTTTTAATCTTTTAATTTTACATTTAAAATTTGTTTCAAGAATTTAGAACTAGAAACAAAAGTAACAATTTACGTTTGGACGAATTGCTTTTCATACTTTTTAGGTCGTATTTTATAATTGACTTAGAAGTTGTTTTTCCAAATCAATAAATAAAAACCGGCATCAAATTTGTCCTTAATTATGCTTTTTTGGCAAAGACTACTCTCTTTGTTCTTTCAAGATTAATGACCAATCTGACACACGTTCACTTTTCTCCGAAGTGACAGCAACCCTTTCATAGCTAGTAGGCATGCAAGATGGGTAGTCGGACAAAATAGTAAATATAAGAAGGGCACGGGTCTGTAAGAAGGGCAGCTGGAAAATTTGGTGAATATGAGGCAAGCCTTCAGACTGCATGTGGCACACGTTCAGGCCGAGTAAACTCAAGTAAATTTCGGAAGATGTTTAGTGTTGGGATCTATACTCCCACATCGGTTCTGGATGGCCAAAATAACGGCCATATAAGCTAGGGGATGTACCTCCCCTTATGAGGTGCGTTTTGAGGAGGAAAGGGCCCCCATTTATCATGGTATCGGAGCCGATGGTTTATATGTCCGGACTGAGTGGGTCCCCAACACCTAACCTGTCTATCCGATATTGGGAGCAGGGGCATGTTGGGATCTATACTCCCACATCGGTTCTGGATGGCCGAAGTAACGACCATAAATGGGGGCCCTTTCCTCCTCAAAACGCGCGTCACAAGGGGAGGTACATCCCCAGCTTATATGGTCGTTACTTCGGCCATCCAGAACCGATGTGGGAGTATAGATCCCAACATTTAGGCCTAGGCCTGTTTGTTGGTTGCATAGTGCCACAGTAATAAGCTTTTTTAGGCGGGTCGGAACCAAGTTGTTTGTCCTTCTTGGGGATTTATGGTGATCGCTATGACTTTGTAGTAGTCACAACAACATAGCTGTGTAGTGTGACTTCAAACTAGCGCTTAGAAGATCATACTTTTCTTTTTTAATGAAGGAAATTTGAACATTCCCACCAAATATTGTGCCAAGACAACGCTAGTAAATATGCTTCTCGACATGGCTTTATCCTTATTTTATATTCTCATCCAAGATAGGTCATGGGATGACTCTAGAAAAAAAAAACATGAAACCTCTCCATAAAAAAGAATAAAGTGAAAGAAGAAGAAAAGAGAAACGTTACATGTAAAGGAGTCTAGACATACAAAATCAAAAAAAAAAAAAAAAAGGAGCCCAATTACTTCCTTGTTCAAACCATGAAAACAATGAAAAGAAGAAAAGATGAGATAAAAAGAACATATTCATATACTTCTAAGATTCCAAATGCACAACAAAAAAGAAAAGGAGAACAAAGAAACAATTTAAAAATCGAATAAAAATCAGTTCACCGTTGGTAACAAAAGATGAGTTAGGTTAGCTTTAAGAAAGAAAAAGAAGTTTGTAGAATGGAACCAAAATCAAAGTGTGCTTAGTGGGAATCGTATAATCCCAAAATGTCTTTGTTAGCATAATTCTAACAGTGTTAACATATGAAAGTTGTATTGAAAGAAATCTGTTTTGTATTGTGATTTTTGAATAAAATAAACATTATATTTATCTTTTCTCAAAGTATTTTTTTTTTGGAGCCGAACAAATATAATCCGGTTATAAATATTTCTTCATGATAAACTCCTTGAAATAGAGTTGAGAATACTAACACATCTTGTTACGGAGTAAATTTCATATCATTATTTAGTTATTGTGATTAAGTTTGGTATTTGTTTACTTGGGAAATATAGCCTTCAGAGTGACCAAGCAAGAAACGAAAATTAGTTAAGACGATACAAGAAAATTGTTGTAGAAAATTTTTATTATTGCTTATTTGACACACAGACTCAAATTCCTACTCTTGATAATTTAGGCTACATCATTAAATGTCCTTTCCATGGTCTAAGAAGAAAACTTACCTCGTGCATCTAATACGTTTTCCAGATTACGTGCCGGCCAAAGGTTGTCGCCATACCTGTCTGGTGACAATCACATGGCTATAGGTTCATAAAAATTTGAGAGCAGGTCCACATGAGCCCTTAAAGTTTTCTTCCCATATATATTCCGCGGGAGGAAAGTTGGCCAGCCGTCTGCGTTGCGCATGGGATGAATGTTTGGATTTATGGGCTTCATCGCTGGTTTGCTCAGACGTGATTCACTTACAAAGCTCATGCCACATCGCTGGTTTGCTCAGGCGGATTAAAAACACAACGACGATCAAGGGAATAAAACAACATAAGTTCATGCCATGTGGGCTGTAACCCAATTACAAGCTTGCTAATGTGAGCTTGGACAAATTTCTCAAACAATCAACATAATTAGACGGGGAGGCAAAAAAGACCAAAGTTGAACATGGTGCGAAATTAACTATTTACTTGGGCAAGAGTAGTACTAGGATGAATGACCTCATTGGAAGTCTTCATGTTGCACCCCTCGTTTGTCATAGTTGGAGAATTTCACATTCAATTTTCTTTTAAATAAATTGTAATTTTAAGATATGCCTCTAAGTTTTTATATTCTTTTTTTAATTAATAAACTCACATATTCATTAAAAAAATATTTATTTTAAACCAATCATTATGAGTATCTTTTGGACTTTAAAGCTACCCTTACACTCATAGAAGCAAACTTAGCTCGTCTGCTTCCAACTTATTTTTCTTTGGTTTGAATAGGCCTTCAAGACAAGTTGAAGTAAAAGATTGTTTTTCATTGTAGTTTGACGGATTCGCCCAATGCTAGTTCTTCTACCCGCAATAAGTTTATAAGTTCTACTTGGCCAACAAGTTCCAAAAGCACACATAGTCATGACACGCAACTTGGTGCCCGATGTATATAATGAATTGATCCCCTTAATTGGTAGTATTGGATCATTTCATTTAAACTTTTTCCATAGAAGATTGTGCCAGTAGTCCAACTTTTCCGTCAGGACCAATGTATTGTCAACATATACACAATACGCCTTCTCATTGTTTGACATCAATGATAGGTAATTTGAATCCATACTCATTCACTACATCTATACCACATAATGAAATTGCAAATGGTAACAATCTACTAAACTTCGATGATGTTTTAGAATATCAGCTACTATTTTTCATTACAGTTATTGTGCAATTAAGGGTGATATGGAATAAAATATTGCTTTTCTTTGTTATTTCTTTCGAAGGCTGCTGTGTGAGTGGGTTGTCATCTTGGACTAGATTTTAGTAAATATAATGTATTATAAAAGCCCATTGCAAATACCAAAAAAGAAAAAAGGAAAAAAGTCCCTTGTACCTCATTATACTATCACCTATTACGTATCCCAAATTTAAATCTTCTATTATTTTGCATCATGCTTGTAATGGGATTGCCACCTGTCCACTGATATTCGTTTTTCCATTTTACGTGGTGACGCTGACGCTTAAGAGGAAATTATATTCGTTTCTACTCAGTAACGCTTCATTCCAAATGGGTTGCCCTTGGTGAGCAAGAAGTGCACGAGTAGCCCCAGTTGGGCCATGGTCCATTGCCGTGTATTTCTGAGGTGATTAAACATGGCAGATACTACAGACATGTCCTAGCGAGGTTGAGAATTTTTGAGATATGCTTTCGAGCTCTATCTTCTTCAAGCTCTATCTTTTTCAAGCTGTCACCTTTATGTCTACTTGGCCTTAGCTTTTCTCTATTATTTCATATTACATGACCTAGAAAAGTTTATAAAAGAAATACTTTACTGGGGCACAAATGCGTAAATATAATATCTTTAACACATGCATGGTAAAAATTCTGACAAATAGAACATCAAAATTAAACCCCTCAGTAATTCACTCTTATAATTATTCTCATACCGTACCAACATAATAATAAAAGGACAACAATTTGAAAACTTCACTCAAGAATTTCTATTCTTTCAAAATGTAGGAGATAACTCCGAGAATTGGGTAAATCTTGCAACTTTCATTGATAAGAAACTAATTACAAAGGTTTCATGGGAGAAATTGTTCCCAGATAATACAAATGAATCACAAAACATGTACAAATAAGAGATTCATCACCTAATATTCAGCTTTTATAGATGATCTAAATATTATCTCTTGTTTCTTACTTTCGAAGAGATCAGCGCATCTCTAAGTATTATGCAAAAACTCATCAATGACTTTTGTCCAACTTTATATGTTGCATAGTTTGAATTACAATAGGCTCACATCTAATAACCTCCTGAAGAGGGAATGATTAAATCTTGTACCTAGGTAGCTTTTTAGATATTTGACCAATCTAAAAAATAAAGATCCATCTAAAATCTTAAAAGATTAGGTGAGAAACTTTATTACTTATAAAGTCATAGCCCACGTCATGGCCCAACCTCATGCCTTCTATATAAGGACAACACCCACATTTAATACAAAAGCTAAAGCAAATTAGTAAATGCTTTCGAGCAAATGAAGGCTTCAATCTCACGATCTACAGGCAATAAAATGTATATTGATAGGCCCCGTTGCCGAACGACCACCCTGATGGCTCTCTTCAAACACGTTGCCGCGGAAATGGACGGAGAACCAAGAAAGTCGATGTTCGTTGATGTTGATCGTGGATCAACAGCTGCTGTTGCTAGAACAGGAGAGGGAATAAAGAAAATTGCAAATGCTTCAAGCTATTCGTGGAGCTCGCGGGTTGGTGACGCATTTCAGATGCTTGCATTGTAAATGCTTGGGCCTTGCGTTGCAGGTTATGCAGATGCTTCGGCCTCATAAAGTGACAGTTTAGCATAATTATGAGAGTTTTATAAATATGCAGTCAGTCGTGTCATGAGAGCGGAGTGGGAGTCGTGCGAACGGTTCCTCACTTTTAGTAATTTGTTTTACAGTTCGCAGTCGTGTCCTGCTTTTTTCTCAGTCGTTTGTTGCCAACTGAGCTGCCTAGTTTGTACGAGCTGTTTCAGGTGGTTTTATGGTTCCGGTCGTCGTCAATTCAGTGTAGGTTTTTAACTTTAACGGCCGTCCTTTTGGCTGTAAAAAGACGGAGGGATTCGGTTTAAATGGCGAGAAAAAATACTTGTCCTGTAAATTCTTTGGAGGCCGGTTATGAAACTTTATCCTGTTATTTTTCTTACAGTTTCTTCCTTAATTGTTTTGCCAAATGTTCTTTTTCCACTTCTCGGGCTCTTTACCCGCTCCATTTCTCGGGCACCACGGTTCCTGTCATAGCCCGGCAGATGCAGCGGCGTGCAAGGTAGTTTGTGCAAATTTAAACTTATCGATCTCGTCCAAAACATCTGTATTGCTCCCTATGGACGAAGACAAGGAATTAAAATATACTTCCTCAGCACCCCAACTCGCATTAGTGTTTCCTTATTCAGTAGCACAAAAAATCGCATTACTGCTTTCTTCCTAAGCAACATGCCTAAGACTAGGATCCATTTGCGAGAGTGGTGGACAATCAGGCAATTGCGTAGGCTATAACTGTGAAGGCCTAGACTAAACACCACTGGTTCTGATCCGCCTAAAAAGGCTTATTACGGCTTCACTTCCCATCTGTTGAGGCTTAGGCTTTTTTGTTGGGTGGATAACCGGCCGTAATGAGCTTTTTCAGGCGGATCGGAATCAAGTGTTTGTAAGTTCTGAGGGATCTGTGGGTGATCGCTATGACTGTGTAGTAGTCACAACAACATAGCTGTGTAGTGTGATTCGAACCAAGTGCTTTTAAGTTTTCTCCTCTAAATTTTATTTGGTGTTTAATGTTTTATTAGCAGCAAGCAATTTGATAATCTACTTTTGTATAATCTATAAATTCTAGATGACTTTAATTGAAATGATTGAAAGAAAAAAGATTTTATTTTTCTTTCTTATGAAGGAAATTTGAACATTCCAACGAAATATTTTGATAAGACATTGCGGATGTGCTACGCAACATGGTAGTTTTATTCTTATTCGTTCTTCTCATCCAAGACAAGCCATGGCATGAATCTTGAAAAGAAACATGAAACCTCACCATAAAAAATGAATAAAGTAAAAGAAGAATAAAGGATAAACTTTACATGTAAAGGAATCTCGACATACAAAATAAATTAAGAAAAAAAGAGATAAAAAGAACATATTCATATACTTTAAAAAGATTGATAAGGGAATAAAAAAAGAAAGGAATGTACAAAAAAGAAGAAGAAGAATAAGGGAATAATTTAAAAATAGAATAGAAAGGAGTTCATCATTTGTAACAAAAGATGAGTTCTTGGCTTTTAAAAAATAAAAAGCGGTAAGTGGAATGGAACGAGTACCAAAACCAAATTGTATTTAGTGGGAATGGAACAATCCTAAAAATGTCCTTGTTAGCATAATTCTAACAACATTAACAAATGAAACTCGTACTGAGAGAAACCTTTGTTGTTTTGTGATTTTTGAGTGAATATCAAGTACATTTTTTTTCTCAAAGTATTTCTTTGAGGCCAAAAACAGATATAATTTAGTTATAAGTATTTTATTCATTTGTTACAATTTATTTTTTTCCTTTTGTGGAAAAGGCCAAACATGAGCTTTCTAATAAGTTTGATTTGCCTTCTCAAAGTCTAGCAAGGGTTGTGCTTGTAAATAGGTAATCCATCAAAGTACAAGACTTGGTGCAATTCAAAACTTGCTATAATCCAAAACTCAAACTCAAAACGCACCCTACTTTGGATTAAAATCTTCAAACAATATTTCAAAGAATTATTTATTTTAAGAAAGATCAAAACTGTATTCTTGAGGTGTTCTTTAAAAAAAAAACTTGAAGAACCAAAGTTTTTTGGAAGACAAAAAATGAAGTCTTGTAGGCACAGTCAGGTTAAAAACACAACGTCAATCAACGGAATAAACCAAAATACATACATGCCATGTGGGCTGTAACCCAATTACAAGCTTGCTACTATGGGCTTGGGAAAATTTCTAAAAAAATGAACATAAAAAGAAAAAAGAACCAAAGTTGAACAATGTGCAAACTTGGCTCTCTATGTTAAATCAATCATTATGAGTGGCGTTCTAGCTAGTCGAATCATTTGGGCTTGAAAGCTACCTCATACATTCACAAGCACACCTGGTTCATCTGTTTCTAACTTATTTCACTTAGGTTTAAATAGGCCTTCAAGACAAGTTAAATTGGAGATTGTTTTTTATTATAGTTTGGCGGAATGGCATAATGGTGGTTCTTCTACCCGCAATGAGTTTATACGTTCTACCTGGCCAACAAGCTCTACAAGGATAAAAGGTTGTGGCACTTGACTTGGTGTCCCATGTATATAAGTGAGAAAAAGATAACTATTTCGGAAGAAATATTGAATTGATCCCTTTAATTAGTAGCATTGGATCATTTCGTTTAGTCCTTTTTCAATAGAAGATTGTGCCAGTAGTCCAATGTTTTTGTCAAGACCAATCTATTGTCAACACATATACAATAAGTCTTCTCATTGTTATGACTAGTAAGCTGAATCCATGTCAATCCACTACATCTATGCTACATAATAAAATTACCAAGATTAACAATCCACTAAACTTTGATGATGTTTCAAAATATCAGTTACCATTTTTTGTTACTGTTATTGTGCAATTAAAAGTAATATGGACAAAAGTTTTTTTTTTTTTTTCCTTGTAATCTCTTTCGTGGCCTGCTGTATGAATGGGATGTCATCTTTGACTAATTTTGCTAAAATCTGGAAGTAAATAAACTAATATTGAATCAAGTCTCAAACTTACAAAAACAGAAAGAAAAAAGGAAGTCCCGCCTTAAACTATGAACTGTTACGTATTCCGAATTTCCATCTGTCCCTTGATATTCATTTTTCCATTTTACGTTATGATGACGAAGCTTAAAATTAAGTTATGTTCGTTTCATCTCAATGCCCTTTCATTCTAAATGGGGTGGCCTTGGTGAGCGAGAAGTACATGAGCAGAGCTCGGATAGGGCTGTGGTCCCGTCCTACGTATTACTGAGTTGCTTAGACATGGAAGATACTGCAGAGATATCCAGGTGAGGTCGAGAAGTCAAGGTCTATCTTTTTCAAGCCGTCACTTTTGTGTCTACTTGGCCTTAGCTTTTCTCCGTTAATTCGTATTACATGACCTAGAAAAGTTTATAAAAGAAATACTTTATTGAAGCACAAATGCATCAATATAATATCTCAAGTTCGTACATGGTGAAAGGTCCGACGAATAGAACATAAAAATTAAACCTCTCACTGATTCACTCGTACAATTTTTCTCACACCATACCAAACATGATAATAAACGGACAACATTTTGAAAACTCCACTCAGGAATTTCTACTCTCAAGCATTACGTGGTATAAACACTCCATCTTATTTTTGGAGCAGACCAAAAGTCATTGTGACTATACTTATAGCCGGTGACAGCGGCTCAGCAGACTTTCCTCAGCACTCTTATGATGGCAGACAACAGCGGGTTGGCTATCATGCTGAGGGGCTTTAACTTCGGGAAAGCTGCAATACTCCTTTTAGAACAGAAAACATCACTTTTGTCTAATATCCAGACACCACTTGTAGTCCACTCTTCTGAGAGGCCTCCTGTACCCTTTTATGGAACTTCGATGCATACATGCTCGTTTCAGAGTAATATGTATTATCATACTAGAAAGGTAGTGAGAGAACCCAGAATGACAATACAAGAGTACCTTTCAAATCATCATGGAGTCATAGAAATAGCTCAAAAGATCTTTCATGTAGACGACGCATGCACATACATGTTAAAGCCTTAATCAAGATTACGATTCATAACAAACAGAGGAGCTAAGATACTTGGTACAACAGGAAAACACATAATCCCATGAAATTTTGTTGCCGATATGGATGTAACCCAAAACTACACTGAAATGTAATTAAACAATAGAAAACGAAAAATGGTCACAATAACATTATAAAAGAAAGATCACACATGACCATACTAGAAATATCGAGCAAGGAATCCGGAGAGATTGCAGAAGTTCATGTAATGGTATTTACAGCAAAGGCAAGTCGAAGGATTAAGCCTTGAGCTGGTGCTGGCTTCGAAGGTCGCTGCTCACTTGGTGCCTTTGGAGACTCAGAAAGAACTTGAGCGTAGCCACGTCTTCAGAAACCACGGCCTCGCGAAGGAGAGGGAGTGATTTGCGCGAGAGGGTTGGTGAGACTAAGAAAACAGTAGGAAAGAGGTGGCTGGATTCCTGAAAAGAAGAGACGAACTGAAGAAAACAAAGGGTGGCTAACCGAGTCTGAAAAGGGGGGAAAATAGCAAACAGAGAGAAAAAGAGAGGGAGAAAGTACCAGGCCCGTTGGCCCTTAAGTGTATAGATGCATATTATGTCCTAACCTCAGAGATAACTATAGAAACAAACACATATAACTACAGACAAAAAGGCAATATATGCGTACAAGAGTTCCCCTACGTCCCACATCGCGCCGAGAAAGGCAGGTTGCTGGGTTAATAAGTGGGAGGTGTGCTGACTTGGCGTGACGCGTTTTGGGATGCGGGTGTGAAAGTCCGGTCGCCGAGAACAAAACCCCTGAGTGAAGAGGGGACAATATCGTGCCAGGTGGCACCCCCACTTAACTGTTGGTATTGTTGGTATCGAAGCCAGACCCCAGGTACCGGCGAGTGGTGTCTCGGAGTGCCGAGACTTTAGGGGTGGGAGGGTTGAAGCCCTTCATCCCACATCGCGCGGTGAAAGGCTGGTCGCTGAGTGACTAAGTGGGAGGTGTGCTGACTTGGCATGACGCGTTTTGGTGGCTTAATATTGAAACCTTGACACCAGAAATACTAACTTTAGAAGCGAAAGACAACAAAGAGTGAGAGAGTTAAGGAAGCTTCCAATGAATGTGTCGGTTTTTCGTTGGAGTTCGGGATCCGGTTTATATAGATATTAGGCCTGGGAAAACGTCATGGTTATGGATCGGAATTACGCTAACAACATGCTTTGATACTTTTTAAATCCGGGAGGGGCACGTGCAGGATAAGATTTTCTGGGATGTGGATACGTTAGATTCGACGGACGTACAGCGCCGGAATTTGAGCACGTTTTGAAGTAGACTTACATCCGACGATTCTGAACATTAATTTGTTATGGAGGGCAGTTAGACGCACATGTTTGTATACCCAGGTCATACAGGGGAATGGCAAGCCAGCAAAATTTTGTTAATAATATATGTTTATAACTATCATTAACTACAAAAATTTTTATGCAATCTATTTTCTTACTATTAGATGATGTCATTTTAGACTAATGTTGGTAACTAAAACCCTCTATGAGCTTCTTGGTACCTAAAATCAAAGTTTCTTAAATGCCAAACACACCACACATGGGCTTAATAGGAAAATATAAGCTTTGAGGCAAACACAAATATATGGATTTCACAATAGGAAGAAATGAAACAACATGAAATAGTAAGTGAAGAATTTTAAAAGCTCTCATAAATTATAAAGTACTTTAATTACAGGATTTAAAGCTTCTAGGCTTTAATGTCAATTATAGCTCCAAGTAGAAAACAAGTGTTTGCAGGAAAATTTACCAAAAAAAGTTTACAAGGTTCAATAACAAAAGAGAAAACATGAAAACAAGTTCTAAGGCTCCATGATCTTTAAAGGAAGCAAACTTTCTCATTTTTACTAAAAATCTTACCATTCAATACAGACACCTAGAAAGTAAAAGGCAAAAATAACTCTTTTATTCAATTTCGATGCCCATACATCTATCTTCTTACTCTTTAACACACAGAAATCTTCTTTTTCCTTGATTCCTTCTTGTCCTTCTTCACTACTTGTAGAAGTCCTCACATGATAACTTTTATACTTTAATTATATATAGAAGACTTGCGAGACTTGTCATTTTTTATGATAAGTGTTTGGATCCACCATGCTTCTTGACAATGCATCAATCCCCTTACATTAGTTATTCCAACTACTAGTCATACTTATTTTGTTTTTCAACTGTAGAGGCCTCTATATTTTAGTTGTCTTCTAACTGTTGCATTGACACAACATCTTTAGCTAAAATAGCCAAAGCTTTGGCTAATCAAGATCTTTTTATGTCACCATCTTTTTGAAGAATGCTTTTGCTTCAAATATTTGTTTTACAATCTATGAGTAATTAGTTTTAAAGAAGTAACAAATAATTGTCTTCCATCTAAGATCATAAAGGCATTTTTCTCTTGATCTTTAATTTTACAAGCCTTATCTAACAAAATAAGGAGACCTTCTGTCCAATAATCAAAATTTTCTACATTTCTAGTCTCGTTCTGTGAGTTGTTCAAGACAAAGAATATCAAATTTTACCTCTTGAGTTCCTTTTAGTACCCAAATTTGATAATGCTAGAGGATCTTTCTGTAATCCTCCACTCATTAAACTTGTTATTCATAAAATGAAGTATCTTTCCCATCTAATCTTTTCAACTACAACACAAACTATAAAAATCGCATAAAATTTTGGGCTTTGGATCCAGCTCTGAAATTCTGCGGACATCACCTTTGGATCCCATCTAATCGGGTTTGCAGGCTCAGCACCTCTTTATGATTCTTAGTTTAGTGGCCATGACTTGTGACAAGTGGTAGGTGACATAATTTCATATGAGTTGAAAAGCATACAACGATGGGAAAGATACTTCATTTTATGTTTGTTATCAATGCCCTGATAATCGTGTCGCCAACGAGTGGATTATTTTATGTAATTCGTTTTGTATTCTACGAAGTCGTCGTTGGGCATTATTTATAAGCACTACATGTGGCACGTGTATTGACTTAACCAAAGAAGACAGGACACACGGCAGTTCATAAAACTGAAAGCTATCTGCAAATGCGTTTGGTGACGTTGTGATTACAACACCCAGTGACGTCGACATCTTACGTCAATAGTGACTACATACTGCAACTTACGCATAATACATGACTTTCGTTATGGGATTCTTGTTGGTTTATCCTAATGTTCTGAAAAGCACCTAGGGTTATAGAGTCTCATTGGCCGTTTGCAGCTCAACTTGTTTTATTTTAACTATTTTTTCAAAGTAAAGGTTGTTTTGTTCCATATTTTATAAGAAAATGTCTTTATTTATTAACAATTTCAAAACATAACTAGTGTTGTCTTTTGTTGGCAACAGTAAGAGACTCTGAGAGAATAAAATAATATTGATCTTTAGTCATTTATTAATCCATTAAGGGTTACACTACTTTTCTTTTTCAATCATTATTATTCATGTCATATATTTAGTAAGAAAATCTCATCATTTGAGTGTAACTTCCAACATACTTTTAATTGTTTGTTTGCAAGGAGAGATTAGAAAGCCTTGATGACTGAAACAAGAATTAGATTTGGTAATTTATCAAACCTCAAGAAGTTTGTTTTAGTTATCTTTACAAATCAAATGACATTTGTTTCATATTTTAGTAACAAAAAGTTATTATCTGATTGGTGCTTTTAAAACACATGTAGTGCTTTTCTTCCAATAATTACATTTGGAGACTTATATAAAGAATAAACGATGACTTGAACTTTGGTCATATTTCTATTCATTAACACTTTTAAAACACATCTAATATTTGATTTTTGTTAGGAAAATTAGGAGACTCTTAGAGAATAAAATAAGACTTGATCTTTAGTCATTTATTACTCCAATATGGGTTACAATTAATTTTCTTTTTTTAATCATGGGTCATTCATTTCATACATTTAGTAAAGAAAATCTCATCATTTGAGTGAGACTTCCAAAACACTTTTAATGATTTGCTTTGGATGGAGAGATTAGAAAACTCTAGATGACTAAAACAACAATCACTCGTTGGTAATTTATTAAACTAAAATGGGTTTCTTTTAGTTATCCTTGCAAATTAGGGGTTATTTGTTCCATATTTTAGTAAGAGAATGTCGTTGTTTGGTTGACACTTTTAAAAACACATTGTGTTTTTCTTCCAATGACAACATTTGGAGACATAGAATAAACAATGACTTGAACTTTAGTCATATCTCTATTTATTAACACTTTAAAGACACATCTAGTTTATCTTTTGTTGACAAAAGTAGAGGATTTAGGGAACAAAATAAGACCTGATATTTAGTCATTTATTACTTCAAGTTGGGTTACAACTAATTACTTTTTTAATCATTGGCCATTTGTTTCATATATTTAGTAATTT
The DNA here is from genome assembly GCA_028551485.1 of Casuarina cunninghamiana. Classification (NCBI taxonomy): domain Eukaryota; kingdom Viridiplantae; phylum Streptophyta; class Magnoliopsida; order Fagales; family Casuarinaceae; genus Casuarina; species Casuarina cunninghamiana. The sequence goes on along the minus strand of CM052363.1, from coordinate 19,732,853 downwards.
GGAATTAATTATTTTTTTTAGTCATACGTCATTCATTTCATATGTTTAGTAGGAAAATCTCATCATATGATTAGCTGAAATTTGATTCCTAGGAAAGAACGAGAAATCTTTGCATGCAATGACAACTAAATTTAAGCGGACAGGCCGGAAAACATGCAGTTGGTGGTTCTGTCAAACATGTGGTGTAATTTTCTAAAGGGATAATCCGTAAAGCGTGCAACTGGTCCGCAACTCAAACACGTGGTGTAAGTTCAAGAAGGGTAATTCTTTATTTATAAGGTTTGCAGGACTTAAGTATCCGATTGTAATGCAATTGGCCTAATGTCCATTGTACAAGTGATTGTAAACTCGGCCCTAGGATCTTCTTCCCAAGGAAAAGGCCGCGACCCTATTCCATTGTCAAGCAAAACGAACTGGGTTCGTCGTTTCTAAAGAAATTTTCTAGGGTGGCCCTCAGCTTCATAATTCCACTACTGAGGCGATTCGTCCTTGACTTAGAAGGTTCTAAAACCCCGGGCTACAAAGTCCAAAGTATTAAAACCGACTTCTAGTCCATGTAAAAACGGGCTTTCAGGCTCAAATTGTCACGGGCTTCGAAACTCAAATTGTAAAAACAGGCCTAGGGTCCACATTACGAAAGGTGCTTTCAGGCCTAAATTGTCAAAAACTGACTTTTAGCACCAAATTTCAAAACTGGCTTTTAAGCCCAAGTTGCAAAAGTTCAGAAGAAACTTTCATACCAAAATTTTGAAAGAACCTTTGAACCCCAAGCTTTTACGAGCCTTTGGTCAAATCGGGATCATAGTTGTCAAGGGTCAATAGCGAAATCAACGTTAGCATGGGTTTTATGGACCATATTTAAGATTTAAATGCTTTTTTTTTAATAACTCCTAGGCAAGACTTACTCGTGTATTGCAAAAAGATAAAGATATTTCTCAAGCAAGTCATTATTACCAATGTTTTCTACTAAAAAGTGAGTATGAAGTTGTTTAATTTTTTTTTCTTTTTTGTGTAGTACTTAAAAACTAATTCATCACAAGGAGTAAAAGAACTCATATTAAAAAGGTGTTTTATTGAGAGAGGGATACCACACTTTTATAAGCCCAAAAATATCTTATCAATTGCTCATTATGAGACTTTGTGCACATCATCCTCCCTCCCATCAAAGTTTTAGTGGTCTAACTAAACGGCCATGACTCTACAAGATTGAGCCACCACCAAGGGGCATTGCCATCATCGATAATAAAGTGTCCAAGAATACCAGTCATGACTGTAAGCACCCACCGCAAGGGCTCAAAGGATGGTAGTTTGGTGATTTTAGAGACAATTGATTTGTTTATTTTATTGATTCTGATGTTTTAATTATAAAGAAATTCTAAAAGGTTGTTGAAAAGATAAATGACATGAAATTTTGAGCAAAACGATTATGTAAGAAATAGAATCAGAATAAAAAGAATAAAAGTAGCACATGCAAGAACAAATTTAAGGGTCAACTCAAGCACTTTGTGCATAGTTTCATGTTTACAAAAACAATTTGGAGAGATTATTAATATGTAAATTTATTGTAATATCGTATGAACTTATTCCTATAAGTGTTACAAGCCTTTTTTTTTTTGTACTCGTTAGTGCTTAGGACCACCAACTTCTATGAGTCAAATCTCTATATACCAATTGTATTTCTCTTCTTTTCTTTACTCCAAACAAACACTAAATACGACTCTCGTTGGACATGCCTCGTCCAATTATTAAGTTCTCCCTGTTTGCTTCAGCCTGCCAATTTTGCACTCCGTGTCTCTCCCAAAAGGCATTGTTACACGAAGCAATGTAAGTCCATTTCATACAACATCAAAAAAGCTCTATGGCTGTGATATCTCAGGGCAACATGTAAAATAGACATTAGATGAATAATTTCAGTCAGAAGTTCTAGCTGCATAGTGGAAATGAGTCCAAACCTCCCTCCCTTTAACACGTGCCAGGTCTTTGTCAAACTTAATTAAACAAAGCACCATTTTGCGTAACCTTTCTTGTAAGTCAAGGTAGTTCCTGCATTGAGTATCTTCGACATTTTGAACGTCTCCTTCTTCACCAGCGATCAAGTAGTCATTTATGATTTCCTGAACATTATGATGGGTCGTCCGATACCAAAGGTTTAAAGAGGTGAGGATGAGGCAGCTAAGAGGAAATGCCTATAAAGCTCTAGGAGAAGTGATCCTGTGGTATGGTGGTGTGCAATTCAGGAGGTAGGACTTGTTTGGCGGTTCCAAGCTCTTCACATACATCAGCAACTAGCCTGGTACTGAAGAGACGTAGCTAGAAAAAACGCTGAATCTAAGACGGATTTTTAGACGGTTTTCCTTTTTCCGACGTCGTCACTGGTCCTTTTTCAGGCCAACTTTCAGACTGTTTCACTTTTCTATTTCGGCATTTGACTTTCCGACGGCAACCTCCTATATAGGCGAGGAAATGGCCGTGTCCTTTCAATAAGTAAACCAGAAAGTGTTTAGGTAGATAGAAGGATTACTGGAAAATAGTCAAATTAAGACCGACCTTGGCCTATAAACTGGCCTTCGGTCGGCTACTAATCCGCTGTGGTTTGCGATCTAAAGACAAGAATCCTACATTTGAAGATATACAAATAATATTAAACTATGAGAAAATGATTATGGTTTTACAAACATAGAAAAGAAATAAAATAATGAATATAAAGATAATAAGAATCAACCAATTTTATTTGGATTGGATCAAGACAGTCTATGTACAAAGCATTGCTCCAATGAATTAAATAATGTTCAACCAAAAAACCCCCCAAAGCTAGCACCCGGAATTGGAGGTATTGGATGGATAAAAACTCATTAATCTTTGATGGATCCACATCAAAGGTGGTGTTAGTTTTGTTTCTTGTTAAGGCTGAATCAACATTTAGAAATTTGACAAATAACTAAAGAAATGAAGAAAAAAAACAGTCCTTTAGAATTACATCATTTATGCAAATGATTATTGAAATAGAAGAAATGACAAAAGATGACTTCGTAATCCCATAATTGAATTATAAGGAGACAAAAGCTTCAACAATTATGTATGTTGATGCCACTGAATTGCAAGGGCTTAGGAAAAAATTATTAATTAATTTATTTTTATTTATTTCCTATAAACCAAGCATTATAAATAACTATTTGTCATCAATAAGGAGGGATTCATATGCTATCTCAGCACCTATATACTCAAGCATTTGCCAAATATTTTGGATATCTTTCAAAATACATAATTTGCAGCTTCCAATTTGACCGTGAAAATAATCAGCCGCTAGCTAGGTTTGTCAGAAATACATAATTGGCGTCTTCCAATTTGACCGTGAAAATAATCGGCCATTAGCTAGGTTTGTCAGAAGGGTAGCTAGAAACAAAATGTTTGATATAAGGCGACATGTTATGCTCTAGAGCACCGTTTGACGTTGGGCTTCTGAATTGGTACTCAAGTTGCCACTTTCTTATTTTCTTGGGGTTACTCCGTACTTGATAAACGAAGCAGAACTGCTCAGCTCCAAGTCGTCGTTCAACTTTAACATGCAACCCGGTAAATACCCGTAAATAAAGCAGGAAGTAGCTACGTATTAGAAGGCTTGCTGGGAAAAAAAAAAAAAAAGAAGGTAAATACCGACCTTGACGTGGTTTTTAATTCTTCGAAGTCATCATTGGCCTTGGTAACAGCAGCTATTTAAATAGTGCAGCCAGTGTGTAGATCAGTCATGTAAACCTAACATGTTTTTTTGGTTCTTTAGTAGTCATAATAAATTTTAAGTTCCAAAAATACGTATTAAATCCTGTTTCAGATCCCTAAATGTCTTGTCCACAAAGATCTTCACCTGTGATAGAACACCTTTAAAGAAACCAGCAATTAGAAGAGACGCAGAATCTTGCCACATGCTACGCAATATAAAATTGTACAAGAATAAAAAAGAAACACCTCGAGATCTTGTAAGATATTCAAAACATTTGTAAATACTTGAGTATAAAAATATTTGCCTTTAGAAACTATATGAAACCTCTTTTTATTTTTAACGCTGTTTGCGTTTAAAAATTAGTAAGGTGATATGTAAAATATAATATAATTTCTTGTTCAAATGTGCTAGAACATATGGTTTATAGGGTTCAATAATTTTACAAAGTTATAATCCTTAAAAAAAGAGAAAAAGCGAATCGAGAGAGTTGTCTTGCTTCTACAAGCTGGAGTTCATAAATCCTACTTCTAAGCTGAATGTTGGTCTCAATTAGCAGATCATTTTCTACAAGCTGGAGTTCATAAATCCTGCTTCTAAGCTGAATGTTGGTCCCAATTAGCAGATCATTTTCTAAGAAAGATGGAGTAGCATTATTTTCAGCTCTCAAAACCTGTCCTCTAAGTTTTGCATTTACAACTAGAGAGACAACTTCCAACCTAGTGCAATCCATTTCTTCCTTCCAAGTTGTGTATTTTTCTATTGCTTTGGCTGCCGATTCTTCATAAACCCTTACTTGGTCTTGAAGAATCTTTAGTAGATTTACTGCCTTTAATAACACTCTAACTCAATCACCTTTTTGCGAGCATCATTTGTTTTGGATTGAAATATCTGGACCAATCCTTCTCGTTCACTGCTGCGATGATGATTTGTATTTGCGTGATCCTCATGCTCAATGCATTTTTCCACAGCAATTTTCAAATCCTTCAAGAGCAACTCCTCTTCCAAAAATATTTTAAACTTCGTAAGGTTTTCCATCCAGCTTGTCTCTTTGGTTTTGGTATGCGTTAGCCAAGGGTGTAAGCCTCCGTGCGAACCAAAGACATCAGGATCTCCTTGGACGGCAAGATTGTGCCACTGCCTTGTTGAATGTTTTATGTCACCCATAGATAAGTGGCACCGGATATCAAAAGTTTTCAAAGTCCAGCACTTAAAAAAGCCCCACCAATAATTTATTACAACACCGTCCAAAATTATCAACTTCAAGTAACTAGCCTCTTTTCTCACACCTGCCAGATTAATCAACTGACAGAAATGGTTGACAATGTTTGCTAGAAGTTTTCCCAGAACAAGGTCCCTTGGGAGTATAGGTAAAATCATTCTCAACACTTTTGGGTACTTCATGACTTTCCCCAAGAAGCTCTTTTCCCAAAACTCCAATATTTCTTGCCCGTACCACATAAAGGTCACTCAAACAAATACAACATGGCGTTACCCTTACTTAAAGATGGCTTGATTGGCTCTAATAAATATAACATACCCACCAGTGAGTACTCCAGTAGCTTAAAATCTGTGAATGCAAGCTCATACCTGTCCGAATTTTCACCACCAACAATATTGAAATCACCACTACAGCGTAAGGAAATGAGCTTGAAGATGCATCTATCTTGAGCTACTTCTACAATGAAGGCCCCATCCTCAAGTTGATTAGTGTTCAATCCAGTACATGCCCTCCCTTTTGTTTCCTTTTGAAACTTTGGAGAAAATCCTGGACTTCCGTAAGCAACATCAAGTACTTTGCTTTCATTCAGGCTGACAACCCCATAGTTTTCAACTGGCTTCTCTTTGTTGGATCCAGAGGATGAGAGCCAACTTCCATCATGTCGGTTGGTAAAAAGTCTTGAAGCTCCATTACACTCATGATCATTTAATTGATCTTTTCGAGAAAATTATTTCATCAAACATCCCCCTTTAGTTCTATTTCCAGGGGAAGCAAAATCATTTTCCGAATTTATAAGCTCAGCTCTATGACTCTTATGTCAGGGAACTCTCGTTTTGTTTACCAGCTAAAAGAACACCCAAACTTAAAACCAAAGGAATCTCAGTAATCAAATCCTTGTCAGCCACTTTATCAAGCACTAGCGGCACAATATCAACCTCCCCACTAATCGTCCATACACACTCTGACCGCACCAAAGATTCTTCTTTCTCTTTCACCCTTTTCCATTGCAGAGAAATGCAAAACAAGATCAATACTTTGTTATTAATGAAAACACCACTAGGCCTTAAAAGAACAACAACAAAAACATCCCTCATATCAAAAGTTTCTCCCGCATCAAAAGTAGAAACTCCCCATTGACAGAGATATGGAGCTCTTATCAACGAAAAAGTATCAATGGTTCCATTTTGATCCGAATCTTCAGGGACATATCGGTCATGTACAATGATAACAAGTCCTTTAGCACTCTAGCCAGCTTCCAATCCGACCCTTATGAAACCTTTTGCCAAAACTATTTTTCCAACAAGTGGGAATTCTGCATATTTGTTTTGCTGCCACTTTCTAGCCTTCACTGGATTTCCGACATGGTCCACTTTTCCCACCATTTTGGCCAAGACAACCATGACATGCCTATGGGTAGCAACGGCATTAGCTGTGGATACAATGACAACCCAACACTCGCATTCTGTTGTCTTCCCCAGATCTAGATTTGTTGCTAAACAAGCTTCCCCCATCAGCTCCTTTAAACTGTCACCATGTGGGGCATTAAGATCCCCATGATGTGAATTTCCATATGAAATGAAGGAAGCAAGAAACCCATTTTCCTCAATGAAATTCTCTCCGATTTTGCCGAACATGATGAGGTTTCTCAACACACCGGCAACGAATGCCTGTGAATCGGGTGTGCCAGCCTGGCAAATCTCCAATAACGATGAAACCCCACCTCGAGACACAATCGCTTTAGTGTTTTCCTTCGAAAAGGTCAGCGCTTGGAGGGCAACGCAAGCTTTCTCCTTCGCAAACCCACTTCCCGAATATAGAACTTGAAGTAACTGATGCAAAAGCAACAAACGCTCAGCGATCAGCGCGGGTTTGCTCCTTTCCACCAACGAATTCCTCGAGATCGCAGCAACAACCTTCTCTGATGAAGATTCGCAGTCTGGCAGATCCACCCTCATAGATCTGATTTCCCTAGATCGGCTTCTACTAAGCCTGGTTCCTTATGGATCTGAGCTATCTATGCAGTTTTCTCCAATGAAGCCTCTACTTCCAGTGAAGTTCTCTTTGCAGCGTGGCATCTCCGCTTTCCTTGGTAATGACAGCTTTTCCAGCGGCTAGCCATACGAACTTTCAGTCGCTTTTCCCTATAGAACAAGAGGCCCCATACTCCGGTGGTCTTCCTCGGTGGAGCACCGTGCGACCCATCGGCAAGAGCCGGTTTTACTCAGATAAGCGCTTATGGCAGCTTTGATTGGGTCCGCGTGGGGTTCCAAGCAAGAAGACAACAGCCCTGGCTGGTTTGTGTCATGACCCCACGGCCCAGGTTGACCCAAGAGATGTCCAGGCCCATAGCTGAAAGTTAGAAAGGGGGAAAACACGATGCCATGCCCTAGCTTTTGGAAAAAGAAGAATCGTAGATCTGTGCCAGCGCCGTTGGTGGCATGACTGCTTAGTATCGTAAGTCTGATAGATTAACGTAGATCTGTAATGTAGCTGGTAGTGTGAACTTGATAGTTTGAGTCGCTGTAGAATGCTCGTATTGTAGAACTCTATAATTGTTGTTGCTGTAATGGAGGTAGTTCATAGTTAACTTGCTGTAGTTGCTGTGTGAGAAGATAGATTTAGTTGTAGGTTGCTGTGTTGGGTGGAATTTCTGTGTATTTGCAGGAAGTTCATTACAGTTTGGTCGGCCTTTTCACTGATTCTTTGACCTCGATGGCCTTGAAAACTGCTAATGCCCCATGGTTAACTCACAAATCCGACCCACGAAGACGATCGTAGTTCTCGTGAGGCGACACCTCTGACTCCATCTCTTGGACAGAATCACGAGGTCCTCCAACCACCTTCGACTCTACAGCCTTCTCCCGAATTGGTTCAAACTCCGGCAGATCTAGACCTCCTGGATCTGTCTCCAAGTCCGACAATGCCTTCCAATCCGACAAATCCAATTTTTTTGGGCCTGTCTCATCTGATTTGATCGAATCCCGACTTAGGGTATCGACTTCCGATTTTTGGATTTTCTGTTCCGTCCTAAACTCCTCACCAATCTTGCGAAATCCTTTTTCTAGTGCGATCAAGGCTTCCTTGTCAAGACCCGAGAGTCATTTTTGCATTGTGGCCACCAGCGACTCCAACGTCTGATCCCACCTCTTCTCCATTTCCTCATGAATGAATTGCGCGGATGGACAACCTAGCTCTAATACCAAATTGTTGCAGTCGGAATCTAAACTCCCAAACATTGGGTATAATGGCTCAAACGAAGGATCCTTTTCTTAGGATTGCCAAACTCCATAGATCAGCACACTTACGTACACTTACATACACCACTTACAATTCGCATCAAAGTGCACATAGCACACCACATCATAATGGAAATAGCACATCTGCATCTTCAAGGGGGACACAACACTAAGTATAAGTTACTAGGGGTCTAATAAGTAAAACTACCAACATGAGCCCATGTAGGAGCCAAGAGTCTAGTAAGTCATTACATAATTTTACTCCTAAAATACCATGACTTTTTAGGCATGTGACATATGGTAATATGGATACAAGATTGGTTCTCAATGTTATACCTTTTCAAGGGGTTCTGCGTGAATGCGATGTCTTCCTTGAGTGATTTAGTCAAGATTTGGCAGTGAATAAAATGATATTGAATCATTCTTCATATTTTTTGTGATTTCAAAACCTTTTGTAAATATACTAATCCTAAGGAGAATCATAGACATTTTGTATAAAATGGGATGATGGACATGTAGTCCCATTTTAAAGTGCCTTGTCTTTTTTGCATGTAATCATTGTTACCTTTTCTTAATTTTTATCTTTTTTTAGTGTTTTGTATAATGCTTTTTGTTGGAATCCCCATTTGCACATCAATATTCGTTGTCCGATTTTATTTGATGGGCATGACACTTGGACAGAAGGTTTTTTTATTTTTATTTTTTTAAGAATTAAGTAAGGGAAGTGTAGGGGCTTTGGGAAGCATTAATTCCAGCTTAGTTAGTGTGTTGACACATTGGACAAAAGTTGTGTTCATTTCTATCTCAATGCCCATTCAGTCTAAATGAGGTTCGCCCTTGCTGAGCGAGCAGTGGACTAGCAGGAGCGCCTCGGGACCATAATCGAATCTATTGTCTTTGCTTAGGTGCTTGGACATGGCAGATGCGGCAAACTTATCCATGTGAGGTTCAGAATTTTGGAGATGTACTTCGTGTCATCTAGCTCATTTTCTTCCCGCGGTCACCTGTCAGCATTATGTCTGCTTGGCCTTGAAATTTCCATTAGTTCATATTAGATGAAGACTAAGGGATTGGTTGGCTTGATACCCAAAATCTTAATTTACATGATTTGGAATTTCTTTTAAGGAAAATCTATTGTTGGAGCACAAATACATTGATACAGTACCATAAGCACATCATGATAAAAAATCTAAGGAACAGGACATCTAATTAGACGTCTTAGGAATTTGCTTGCATCATTATTCTCACACCATACATGCATGAAAGTTGAAAGACAACACTTTGAACACTTCAGTCACAAGTTTTCCACTCTCAAGCACTATGTCATATAAAAGTTACGCCCTATTTGGAAGCAGACCCACAGCCGCTATAACCATACTTATAGCTGGTGACGATTCAGCAGACTTTCCCAAGCACTCGTCTGAGTGCAGATAAAGGCTGGTTATCAATGAAAGACGGCGAGAAGGAGAGGAATGATTGGGCAAATAGGGTGCTGAGAATGTGGAGGGAGAGAGAGAGAGAGAATCTGAGGATGCCATTTGGCCAAGGAAGAGATAGCTGGTGCTAGCAGTTAATGGATGCGCGGAATCTTTTTACTGCTATTGAACAAGGTGGCCAACTAAACTGATGAGACAAATAGAAAGCAACCGTCGCACAAAACACCACTAACAATGGATATACAAATTTTGGGGGTGTTTCCTTAGAACCTGGATATGTGACGAATACTGATACTACAAAAAGCACAATGAGGGCACTGAGGGCTACAAGCCAATCCACCCTATAATTGTCTCTAGGGATGAGGGAGAGAAATAGGCCAAATAAAGCGAAGCAGTTAAAAATGTTAAACACAAGGAGTGTAACATAAGGGCGAAGGCCCATGATTGCTGTCCCAGCACGGTGGGATGGCCTATGTGCACAAGCATTACTATCAGGACAAGTATAGTCGTCTTGCCAAGTTCCTCCTGGAGGGGTGAGCATTGTTTGGAAGGTGAGTGTTACAAGCAGCAAAAGAACCACCAACATGGCACCGCGAGTTTCTGCTCTGACCACAGCAGGAAATCTATGTCCAAAGGCGTTACGCTTTAGCTTACGTTTGATCACGCAATTGTCCACCTGAGTTTCCAATAAGACAACAATAGCCTCTAAATTGTTATCATGTAGATCAATTCACAACGTATGGTGAGTCATTACAATTACCAACAATAGAAGTAGAGAAACCTTCATTATACAATCTCTATTCTCCCTTGTTACCAAAAAAGATGGGTAAAGTGAACTTACTTGAGATAGATCTTTCTCTTTTGCAACATCAAGGCAAGTCTTGCCTTCTGCATTCTTCAAATCTAATAGTTCTGGTCCCCCATAGAGATGCCAAGCTTGGTGAAGCCAGATCAACAACAACTGATAAGCATAGAGCTGGTTATATTTTAACGCAATATGTAGGGCATTTTCGTCAAGATTTGTCAATTCAAAAATAGACATTGGATAGGAATTTAAAAATTCAATCAAAAGGTCAAGATTTCCTATTTGAGCTGCAAAATGCAAAGGAGTGAAACCATTCTTTCCACAAACACAACCAAGCTTGTTGTCAAACTTTAGTAGACGGAGCACCACTTTTCGTAGTCTTGCGTGCAAATCAAGGTAAAAATTGCGTGCTGTTTGCGGCATTTCCGGGTCCTGTTCGCGTTGTTCTTGCAAAGCGAGCTCCACCTTGTGCATTTCTTGCAACGCCAGGTGTATAGGGGTCAAACCATTTTTATTTAACTTCGACAAAAACGAAGACTTTAACCTTGTGATCTCGACCGCAAATGAGTAATGTCCTGCTGATGCAGCAGCGTGCAAAGGAGTCTCCGCGAATGGGATATTGCCAATTTCGTCCAAAACACGCGGATGGCTCTCTATCAATCTGTACAAGGCTTCGATGTCTCCTTCTCGACCAGCATTTAAACACTCATCAATGACATTTTGCGGAACCCTCTCACGGCCTGCTGATCGGGCAGCGCTCAAAAAGTCGTCAACGATATTTTTCGGAACACTCTCATTGTCTGTTGATCGGGTAGCGCTCAAAAACTCGTCAATGACATTTTTCGGAACACTCAAGTTGGCCATCAGGCAATTAAGGGACAATGCCTTGGAAGCTTGGAAAAAACAAAAGGCGATTGAAGAATTAGTGACCAAACCAGAAGATCGGGCGTCATCATTTATAGGGGAGGATCACATATGTGTCCGAAAATGGCCAGTGGGCCAGGACTTGTCTGGCGCTTCTGAATTCCTAAGCTTTCTTAACGTAGAGTTTTACTTCTTGAAATATTATAATTCATGAAAAATATTTTTTTTGTTTACCTTTTAGTTTTATTTTAAAAATTTCTTTTCAAGAACTTAGAACTAAAAGTTTACCTTTGAATGTATTGATTTTCATACTTTTTAGAATGTTTTTGATAATGGATTTAGAAGTTGATTTTCAAAATCAATAAATAACAACCGACATCGTAGTTGTCCTCAATAACCAATCTGACTCATGGTTCACTCTTCTCCCCAGTGACAGCGACCCTTTAATTGGTAGGAGGTATGCAAGAAGGGTAGTTGGAAAAAATAGAGACTCTAAGAAGAGCACCGGTATGTAAAGTGTGAATATGGGACCAGCCTTTATACTGCGTGTGACTTACGTCGCGATACTTGTAAGCAATAGACATTACATTATTTGTTTTAGCTTTTGTCTTCTTTAAAAATTAAAGCAACATTATGTTCTCCTTTTTTAATGCTTGCGGATAGACGAATTGGCTCCACCATGTCTGTTTTGTGCATATTTACAATGTCATCGGATTCTATTCCTACCATGCGTCATTCGTGCTTCTTGCCTCCCACTCGCTATTAATCATGGATTCTGCCTCGCCAAAGTCACCAACAATGTTGAAATTGTCAGTCTCTGGACTAAACGTAATATGGCAAGCACTTAACGCCCCACGTGGAGTTCTTCTTGGGCAACATTCTCTCGTTCTGTTTCCTACAGACAAACGAAGCAAGATTGTTTGCTTCATTTGGTTTGATTTGCTTTAACTTTTTCCTTTCTTTAGATAACTGAAGCAACATACTTTCATTTCATTTTCTACAGAAAATAGATGCAACATGCCTTGCTTGACTATTTTATTTGCTTTAAAAAATTAAAGCAACATTCCTTCCTTTTGTTCCTCATGTAGCACGATATGGGCACATGGTTCCTTCTAACCCAAATGTCGCATCTAAGAAATGAACCCACCATGCTACTTAGGAAGAAAGAAAGATGGATGTCCAACATATTCCTTTATTTGATAATGCATATGATCACTTTAATTGAATTCATATCGTGCCAATGCAATGCCGGTTTAATAGCCTAGTGTCCCATAATGGCACTGTAAATCTCTTTATAAAGTTGAAGCAATATTCTCTCCCCACTAATTAGGTTCGATTAGCTTTAACTTGTGGTTTTCTAGAATATTAAAGCAAAATTCTTTCATTATGTTTTGTATAGACATTGGTAACAACATTCTTTACTTCATTTGGACTAATTTGCTTTAACCCTTTTTTTTTTCCCCCCTTTAGGAAATTGAAGCAACATACTTTCATTTTATTTTCTACATAAAATAGAAACAATAACTAGCACCCCTCAAGATCACAATTTCTGTGTTGCTACTAGATGGGTGCACCCTAGGGAGGTAATGGTGACCTAAAAGACTAAAGTCCAGTGCTCCACCAATAATAAATCATTGACTCCATGGTACCAAAGCTTGATTATGATAAGTCATTATCATATTTCATAAGTGGTAGTCCTGACTCCAATCCAAATTACTCTCCAACATCTTTAACCGAATGAGAAACTAAGATATAAACTTGAATGTGATTGATCCTATCATCAGGACTTTTTTTTAACCTTGTTGAAGCTATGTAATATTGGCTTTGGATTAGACTCATACCTTATCTTATTTATCCAATAAGGTATGGTTGTTCATCTCAACCTTTATTATTAATAAAATATGTCAGGGTTGTGCCTTTATTTACAACATTCCTTACTTAACTATGCCGTAATCGCTTTAGCTTTTGTCTTTTCAGAAATTAAAGCAACATCTTCACTTTTGTTCCTCATGTAACAAGATATGAACGCATAATCCTTTCTCACTCAAACCTCGCATCTAACAAATGAACCCATGATGTTACTTACGAAGAAAAAAGATGGATGTCCAACATTCTTAGGCAAGTCAAATACTTTTTCTTTTTTTTTTCTGTCTCTAATATGTATAGTATAAGCCCGTGCACTATATCTAAATTTACTCTCTACCATATCACAAACATAAAATTCATTGATGAGAAATACACCAAATATATACGTTCTTGGCACCGCGTAGAAAATCCTCAATAGAGTGTCGCTTTCTCAACGTTGTGTTTCACTTCTTTGAATGTTTTAGTTCGCTTGAATGTCTCTTTCTCCTATCTTTTAGTTTTATTTTGGAAATTTATTTTAAGAATTTAGAACTAGAAACAAAAGTAAAAATTTACGTTTGGATGTGTTGATCATCATACTTTTTAGAACGTGTTTGATAATTGATTTAGAAGTTGTTTTTCCAAATCAATAAATAAAAACTGACATGAAATTTGTACTTAGTAACCAATCTGACAGCAACGCTTTAATAGCTACTAGGTACGTTAGAAGGGTAGTTGGATCTAACAAGGGCGCGGGTCTGAAACAAGGCCAGCTGGAAAAATGGTGACTATGAGATAAGCCTTTAGACTGCATGTGATACACGTTCAAGCAAACTCAGGTAAGCACCCAAACAAAAAAGCCAATTCTATGAATTATTTGCATATGCGGCATGTGGCTTTGACAGCAACACATTTACGATGTACATAATGCATAAGCTATAGTGGCCTCAAGCGCCGTGGAAAGGAAGAACGGCGATTCGACTTTCCACAAGAAACAAAAGTTAAAGCAGATCGGATTTACTAATGCAAAGGATGTTCTTTCTAGCTTCTATAGGTCAATAGTAGAAAAAAATTGTTAATCCAAATTTTTTTCTAAAAAATAAAAGGCTAAAGCAAATAGCCCTGTTGAAGCAAAGAATGCTTTCTTTATTCTGCCTAGAATAGAAGGAAAGAATCTTACTTTTTCTTTTATGGAAGTCACGAATGCCACTTCCACCTTTCATAGAAAGACGGAAGGAAAGAATGTTATTTTCAATTTTCTTTTTCTTAAAGATGAAGTTAAACCAAATAAAATTTAATAAAACTAAGAATCTTGCATCAATTTTTTTTAAAGAAAATAGAAGGAAATTATGTTACTTCAATTTCTTTCGATGTTACTTCAATTTCGAAAAGAAAGTAAAAACTAAAGCAAATCCAACCAATGAAGCAAATAATTTTGTTCAGGGAAAGATTGTTGCTCCCTCTTTCTAGAAAAGACAAAAGCTAAAACAAACTTGACTTGATTAAATAAAAAATGTTCCCTCTCTTTTAACTTCAGAAGAAAAGGAAAGAATGTTGCTTCAAATTTGAAATAAACCAAAAGCTTAATCAAATTTGTCCGAACTAAGCAAAGAATGTCTGTTTTCTATATAAAATACAACGAAAGAATATTATTCCAAGTTTCTAACATGGCAACAGCAAATGCAAATTGGCTTGATAAGGCAAAGAATGTGCTTTCTTTTATTTTTGTTTTTCTATAGAAAGTAAAAAGGAACCAATAGTGCTTCAATTGTTTAAATACAACAAATTTAAAGCAAATAGGACCCGATGAAGCAAAGAATATTGTCTTTATTCTCTATAGAAATCAAAAAAGAAAGAATTTTGCTTCTATTTTCAGAATGTTGCTTATATTTCTAGACAAAACATAAGTTAAATAAAATTGAAACCTAGTGAAATGGCGAATGTTACTTTTGTTTTACTTCCATTTTCTAAAGGAACCCTAAGCTAAATCAAATCGAGTTGATGAAGCAAAGAATTTCTTCGGCAAGGTATAGTCCTTGTTTCTTAAAAGAAAAAAAATATGAAGAATTTCACTTCAATTTTATAAAGAAGACAAAAGCTAAAGCAAATCATATCCAATGAAGTGAATAATTTGTTTCTTCATTTTTTGATTGAAAAAGGAAAGAATACTACTTCAATTTTCTAAAGAAATGAAGCAAAAAAAATTGTACTTCTATTTTCTATTAAAATTAAAGGATGTTTTCTCTCTTTTATATTAAAGTAAAAGGAAAAAAATGTTGGTTTGCTATTTTGGAGAAAACAAATAAAGTTAATGGACAATGATGATTTAGAAAATTATCTTGTTAGGTATTATAAGTACTAGGTTTGGAGTAAATTAGTAAGGGTAAATATCTAACTACCATGTTTAAGTTATAGGTAGTTTGTAAGGTTTCCTAGTCTTATTCAATTTGGGTTTCTTGGTGTTAGTATAAAAAGAAACACTATGAGCAAACCTAATTATGAGGTTGGAGAGATTAGTATGAAGGATAGAGAGAGAACAAAGGTTTTTGTATACACTGTAACCATTTTCATCATAGTAAAGAATTGCTCTTGAACCTCATAATTCCTGTGTGTCTTTTCTTGACTAATATTCTCTTTGTGTATAAGGTGAAATCCTAAGAGATTCCATGAGTTTGAGATTCACGAGTTTGTTTTTAACAAACTAGTATTGGAGCTAGGTTCCTAAATTAGGGCCAAGGCTCATTCTTTATCAAGTAGTTAGCAGAAGATTGTGCTTGTCAATAGGTAATCCATCAAAGTACAAGACTTGGTGTAATTCAAAACTTGCTATAATCCGAAACTCAAACTCAAAACGCACCCTACTTTGGATAAAAATCTTCAAACAATATTTCCAAGAAATACTGTTTTTAAGAAAGATCAAAACTGTATTCTTAAGGTGTTCTTTAAAAAAAAAAAAAAACTTGAAGAACCAAAGTTTTTTGGAAGACAAAAAATGAAGTCTTGTAGACACATTCAGGTTAAAAACACAACGACAATCAACGGAACAAACCAAAATACATACATGCCATGTGGGCTGTAACCCAATTACAAGCTTGCTAATATGGGCTTGGGCAAATTTCTCAAAAAATGAACATAAAGAGAAAAAGAACCAAAGTTGAACAATGTGCAAAATTGAATTTCTATGTTAAATCAATCATTACGAGGGGCGTTCCAGCTAGTCGAATCATTTAGGCTTGAAAGCTACCTCATACATTCACAAGCACACCTGGTTCATCTGTTTCTAACTTATTTCACTTAGGTTTAAATAGGCCTTTAAGACAAGTTGAAGTGGAGATTGTTTTCTATTATAGTTTGGCGAAATGGCATAATGGTGGTTCTTCTACCCACAATGAGTTTATACGTTCTACCTGGCCAACAAGCTCTACAAGGATAAAAGGTTGTGGCACTTGACTTGGTGTCCCATGTATATAAGTGAGAAAAAGATAACTATTGCAGAAGAAATATTGAATTGATCCCTTTAATTAGTAGCATTGGATCATTTCGTTTAGTCTTTTTTCAATAGAAGATTGTGCCAGTAGTCTAATGTGTTTGTCAAGACCAATATATTGTCAACACATATACAATAAGTCTTCTCATTGTTATGACTAGTAAGCTGAATCCATGTCAATCCACTACATCTACGCTACATAATAATATTACCAATGTTAACAATCCACTAAACTTAGATGATGTTTCAAAATATTTTTTGTTACCGTTATTGTGCAATTAAAAGTAATATGGACAAAAGTTTTTTTTTTTTTTTTTGTTCTTGTAATCTCTTTCGTGGCGTGCTGTATGAATGGGGTGTCATCTTTGACTAATTTTGCTAAAATCTGGAAGTAAATAAACTAACATTGAGTTAAGTCTCAAACTTACAAAAACATAAAGAAAAAAGGAAGTCCCGCCTTAAATATACTATGAACTGTTACGTATTCCGAATTTTTTTTTTTTTTGGTGGAAAGGTAAATTGTATTAATACATATTAAAGTACAAAAGCACAGGAGCATACCCCAGTATTACAAAAGTCACCATATCTATGAAAAGATGGAAGTTGGAAGCCTCCAAATCTCACTCAAAATAACATTGCATTGAGAAGATTTTATATTTCTAAACAAAAAAGCTCTCCCTCGTACTATCTTCTTTATTTTTGCTAAGAGAATAGGGATATCCATTGTTTTCCCTTGAAAACGTCTTCTATTTCGTTCAGCCCATATACAATAAATACAAGCTAAGAAAGATATCTTTAGAAGTTTGGCAGCTAAATCCCTTCCTTTTATTGCTTTGATCATCCATTGTAGTTCTTCATTCCATCCTCCAATGTAACGTCGGATTCCATTCTGAGCAAGAATACTTTTCCAAATCATCCTTGTCCATGCACATTCAAAAAAGAGATGACTTCTATTTTCTAAATGAGATTGACAAAAATCACAATATATGTTTACCGAAGGAAGCCAACGTATAATTTCTGTTACTGTAGAAAGTCTATCCCTACAAACAAGCCATCCAATGAAATTATGTTTGCTAATGCCACCTGTCCAAATTAAATTATACCAATCAACCATTTCTCCAACTTGCCGAAGATCATTATAAATCTTTTGGCAACAATATGTAGGACTTGAGAGAACAAAGGTAAGTGTAGGCCTTAACTTGAGGAGACCCCGCCAACTCCAAGCCATGGTACCTTTTATGTCCAACTCCATTATTGGGGTTCTTTTACACTTTGTATTGTGAATCCATTTACTCCATAATGAGCCTTCTGGGAGATTAATGAGATTCCAAAGCATACGTCCTAAAAGGACTTTATTCCAAATTTTGAGGTTCAGTAAACCTAATCCCCCTTCCTTCTTCGGTGAACAAACAGTTTGCCAAGCTACTTTGTGAGAACGATGCATATCTATATTACCTGCCCATAAAAATTTCCTTATCTTTTTCTCAATCTCATAAATAGTCTACTTTGGTAATAGGAAGACTTGCATCCAAAATGTGCAAATAGAAATGAGGACAGATTTTGCCAATTGTAATATTCCTGCATAGCTTAGATGTTTCATTCCCCAACCTTCTATTCTTCCAAATATTTTATTCGTTAGACCTTTACAATCAACTTGAGTTAGTCTTTTTGTGATAAGAGGAACTCCAAGATATCTAATAGGGAGTGAACCCTTCGGGAAAGGAGTATGATCAAGTATAAGAAGTTGTTCTTGCTCCGATAACCCAGAAAAGAAAATTTGACATTCACTTGGGTTATACTTTAAGCCTGTAAGATCAGCAAATTCCTCCAAAGCTTCTATAAAACATAGCACTGAGTTCACATCACCATGAGAGAAGAGAAATAAATCACCAGCAAAACATAAATGAGTGATTTTTTCTGATTTGCAGCGCCAATAAAATTTAAACACTGTTGTAGAGGTCTTTGAAATAATGATTTTGTTGAGTATCTCCATAACCAATACAAATAAATATGGAGATAAGGGATCACCTTGTCGCAATCCATTAGTACCTTTAAAGTATCCTACATGTTCTCCATTGAAATTAATTGAAAATCTTGTTATAGTAATACACTCATTTATAAGATCAACCAAGTACTAGGGGGTGTTAATGGCTTTCAAAACTCCCAATACTGCATCCCATTTGACCATGTCATATGCTTTCATAAGATCAATTTTTATGGCCACACGTTTACCTTTGTCTCCCTTGTGATAGTTATGCAAAAGTTCCTGGCAAAGCATAATTTTCTCTGAAATCTGTCGCCCTTTAATGAAAGCTGTTTGATTATGACTAACTACTGAAGGTAAAATGAGGCTTATCCTTTCAGCAAGCATCTTAGAAATGATTTTATATATAACATTACAACATGCTATTGGTCGATAATCCTTGGTGCAACTTGGATTAAAAGTCTTAAAGCCTTCTCTCAAGAAACTCAATGCCACCCATTTTGGAGATTTGCACTGGAAGGTGAAGGATGCAAGAGAAAATTTAAAGCAAATTCAGAGCAGGTTAGAGCTTAATCCTTATTGTCCATATACACGTTCTGAGGAGAAATCACAACTTGAGCAACTCCTTGCTATGAGTAAACATGAAGAAATCATTCTCAAACAAAAATCAAGGAACATATGGTTAAAAGAAGGGGATAATAACAGTAAGATTTTCTTTGCATCATTGATGCGGAGGAGAGCTCAAAACAAGATTAATAAACTGGTACTAGAGGATGGCTCTGTTATTACAGACGAGCAGGAATTGAGATTTGCTATTATTTCCTATTATCAGTCAATTCTTGGCAACTCTAGAAGTATTCCTATCAACTTTGAAAGGTATGCTTCTCTATTCTAGGAGGACATTAGTGAATTGCTTAATTTGTCAAATTTTGAACGTTCTGATATTATTAAAGCACTTTGGGGCATTCATGATTTTAAAGCTCTTGGGCCTAATGATTATAATAGTTTGTTTTATAAGAAAAAACTTGTTCGGTGAAATTCTAAATGCAAGTGAACATGTCGAACAAGTAATATAATGATAAGAAAGATATCGTCCCACAGAGATTGATGATTACTAGACCAACTAATTACCAACGGTGAATAACTCCTAGAATTTATCTAGCAAACCAAATTGATAGATGATAGATTAACTAATTAAGTCTAAGAAAACTAAATACAAGAAATATGTTAGAGCATATGATTTCACCATAATTACTAGGTATTAATATTGATTATTTATGCTTACAAGAGGGATAATATCTATGTGATGGCAGAATTTCCTAATTTATTTACTATCCTATGTCTAGGTATAGCAAACCTACTTAGTTCATTAATTCACTATATCTCTATATGTGAATTGAAACAAACCAAATGCATTAGGATCTATGAACATTCCCAGTTTACACCGAAAGCCACACAAACAATATGGTATATGTCTATCCATATTTAATCTATGGTTACAAATTACAAGAAGCA
The DNA here is from genome assembly GCA_028551485.1 of Casuarina cunninghamiana. NCBI lineage: Eukaryota > Viridiplantae > Streptophyta > Magnoliopsida > Fagales > Casuarinaceae > Casuarina > Casuarina cunninghamiana. The sequence continues at coordinate 19,712,744 of CM052363.1, read as the reverse complement.
ACTGCATGCTATTTCCTGTCGGTCTTTAACATGCAAATCAAGTCATCTAAGTGGTAGCTAATCACTTAAAAGCATTAAACTCCGTAATATGTAACTTCACATAAACAAAATATCTTGCAAAACATAATAATCATAAGATTCATACCATCATAATTAGGTTACATCGTAGCTCTAACAAAAATAAACTAAAACATAAAGAAATAATGAGGAAGAATGGTAATAAGAAATAAAGAATGCATCTTGAATCCAAGAATAAGAAGTCTGTCACCCTTTTTGTCTTCTCTTCAAGAAAACCTTGAATTCTTGGCCTCTTTCTTGAGTTGTGCTCAATTTCCTCCTCCTCCCTTCTTTTGCCTCTTCTCTTCTCTTAAATAGGGTTTAGGTTTAGACCTACCTCCTATCCTAGTAGAATTGGGTTTTAGAGATCTAAAACAATTGAGTTTTGAACTTCTAAATTAATTAGGATTTGAATTCCTAACATGATTGGGTTTTCTAAATAAATAGAAAACCTAATAACAATGGAAAATCTAAAGTCCAAGCCCATCATGACTCTCTTGATCTTGATATTACGATTTTGCCACACAATAAGCATCAGGTTCTCCTTATTCATCCTTTTTCTCCATGCCTCCTTACGCTACATAAACAAGACAAATTTAGGTAAATAAAGAGGAATTCAAATATTTTCTCATAAGCATTGCATTATTTATTGCCTAAAAATAGGTCAAATAACTCTATAAAAATAGAGTTATCAAAACCCCCAAACTTAACATTTTGCTAGTCCTCTAGCAAAAGCAATAAACAATATACGTTTTAGACAAGACCCCTCATGATATTCTCCCATAATTGCTCAACTTAACAATTCAAAGAAAAATATAGCTTTCATCCAAACACCACAATTGTTTCATGAGATAAGATAAACTCTTAACTATGTTAACCACGTGTGTGTGTGTGTGTGAGTCCTTATCTTTTCAACTATATGCACTCTAAATAAATTCACATTAATATGCAATCTCTCAAAATCTTTAACCAAACCTTATAGGTTTGCTTTTCATTCCTCTCTCCACTAATGAAGGCCAATCATCTAACCAAGAATCAATAGGACTTTATAAGCTTGTAATGTAAGGCTAGGCTAGGGGTAAGATGAAAGTCATTTAGGCTTAATTCACCCATGAATACATTGCTTTCTAGGATCTAATTTAAGCTTTTGTCACTTCTTTTCTTTGCCTTTTTTTTTTTTTTTTCGCAAATGATCTTTCTATCACCATTTCTCTCATTCCTTTCTTCCCAAAAATACTTGATTTCACTTGGATTTTGACACTCACAAAAGTCATAATCATGCTTGCAATAATAAAGCAAGTAGTAGGACTAGAAATGTAACCATTATAATATTATCTTGCTAATGATATCCAACTACTATGCAAAAGCCAATTTTTGAACCTTGAGTGGCTTGATTTGACAATAATCAATAAGAAAATTCCAATCTTGGACAGATGTTGCATTTCCCTTTTCTTTTCTTTTCTTTTCTCTTTTTTTTTTTCTTTTTTTTTTTCATGGCCTATTATTGAAAAGGATGTAGAAGATGCTGTATCAGAGGTCTTTTCTTCTAGGAACTTGCTAAAAGCTACAAATTTAACATTGCTCTCTTTAGTCTCTTTAGTATTCCGAATTTTTATCTTCTTTATTTTGCATCACAATTATAATGGAATTTCCATCTGTCCCTTGATATTCATTTTTCCATTTTACGTGATGATGACGAAGCTTAAAAATAAGTTATGTTCGTTTCATCTCAGTGCCCTTTCATTCCAAATGGCGTGGCCTTGGTGAGCGAGAAGTAGATGGGCAGAGCTCGGATAGGGCTATGGTCCCGTCCTGCGTATTACTGAGATGCTGAGACATGGAAGATACTGCAGAGATATCCAGGTGAGGTCGAGAAGTCTCGAGATGTGCTTTCAAGCTCTATCTTTTTCAAGCCGTCACTTTTGTGTCTACTTGGCCTTAGCTTTTCTCCGTTAATTCGTATTACATGACCTAGAAAAGTTTATAAAAGAAATACTTTATTGAAGCACAAATGCATCAATATAATATCTGAAGTTCATACATGGTAAAAGGTCCGACGAATAGAACATAAAATTAAACCTCTCACTGATTCACTCATACAATTTTTCTCACACCATACCAAACATGATAATAAACGGACAACATTTTGAAAACTCCACTCAGGAATTTCTACTCTCAAGCATTACGTGGTAGAAACACTCCATCTTATTTTTGGAGCAGACCAAAAGTCATTGTGACTATACTTATAGCCGGTGACAGCGGCTCAGCAGACTTTCCTCAGCACTCTCATGATGGCAGACAACAGCGGGTTGGCTATCATGCTGAGGGGCTTTAACTTCGAGAAAGCTGCAATACTCCTTTTAGAACAGAAAACGTGCCTTTTGTCTAATATCCAGACACCACTTGTAGTCCACTCTTCTGAGAGGCCTCCTGTGCCCTTTTATGGAACTTCGATTCATACATGCTCGTTTCAGAGTAATATGTATTATCCTACTAGAAAGGTAGTGAGAGAACCCAGAATGATAATACAAGAGTACCTTTCAAATCATCATGGAGTCATAGATATAGCTCAAAAGATCTTTCATGTAGACGACGCATGCACATACATGTTAAAGCCTTAATCCAGATTACGATTCATAACAAACAGAGGAGCTAAGATACTTGGTGCAACAGGAAAACACATAATCCCGTGAAATTTTGTTGCCGATATGGATGTAACCCAAAACTACACTGAAATATAATTAAACAATAGAAAACGAAAAATGGTCACAATAACATTATGAACATTCAGTTTGACATTCTGATAAAAGAAAGTTCACACATGACCAAACCAACTGGAGATTTGTCCTTCAGTCATTACTTCCATACTAGAAATATAGAGCAAGGAATCCGGAGAGATTGCAGAAGTTCATGTAATGGTATTTACAGCAATGGCAAGTCGAAGGATTAAGCCTTGAGCTGGTGCTGGCTTCGAAGCTCGCTGCTCACTTGGTGCCTTTGTAGACTCAGAAAGAACTTGAGCGTAGCCACGTCTTCAGAAACCACGGCCTCGCGAAGGAGATGGGGTGATTTGCGCGAGAGGGTTGGTGAGACTAAGAAAACAGTAGGAAAGAGGTGGCTGGATTCCTGAAAAGAAGAGACGAACTGAAGAAAACAAAGGGTGGCTAACCGAGTCTGAAAAGGGGGGAAATGGCAGACAGAGAGAAAGAGAGAGAGAGAGAGAGCACCAGGCCCCTTGGCCCTTAAGTGTATAGACGCATATTATGTCCTAACCTCAGAGATAGCTACAGAAACAAACACATAAAACTACAGACAAAAAGGCAAAATATGCGTTCAAGAGTTCCTTTGGTCCCACATCGCGCGGAGAAAGGCTTGTCGCTGGGCTAATAAATGGGAGGGTGCTGACGTAGCTTGACGCGTTTTGGGACGCGGGTGTGAAGTCCCGATCGCCAAGAACAAAAACCCTTTAAGTGGAGAGGGACAATATTATGCCAGGTGGCCCCCACTTAACTGTTGGTATTGTTGGTATTGGAGCCAGACCTCAGGTACCGGCGAGTGGTGTCTCGGAGTGCCGAGACTTTAGGGGTGGGAGGGTTGGAGCCCTTCATCCCACATCGTGTGAAGGCCTTGGTCACCAAGAACAAAACCCCTGAGCCGATGGGCGGGGGGAACAATATCGTGCTTAACACCAGAAATACTAACTTCAGAAGTCCCAGTCAATCCATGATGAGAAATCATCATGGTAAAGCTAAAAAGAGACCTTAATAGCCATGGCTGTCAATCCAGAAGCTTTCTTTCATTCAATCAAAAACGCAAACGAATCAAAGAGACTATTTTAGAGTGATTTTATTGCCCACTAGGGAGCTTATCGACGTAGCTAATGAGCATCTTGAGCTTGCTCTCATCTTCCGATTGAAGACCATTGGGCATTTCCCATCTCTCTCTGTCAACCCCTCGTATTCCTTTGCATGAACTCCAAACCGGTCCGGGAAGCGAAAGACAACAAAGAGTGAGAGTTAAGAAGCTTCCAATGAATGTGTCGGTTTTTCGTTGGAGTTCGGGATAAATCCGGGAGGGGCACGTGCAGGATCAGATTTGCTTGGATGTGGATACGTTTAGATTCCACGGACGTACAGCGCCAGAATTTGAGCACGTTTTGAAGTAGACTTACATCCGACGGTTCTGAACAATTGACCTCCGCATCGAATGGGTAACTTTAATTTGTTATGGAGGGCAGTTAGACGCACATGTTTGTATACCCAGGTCATACAGGGGAATGGCAAGCCAGCAAAATTTTGTTAATATGTAATATATGTTTATAACTATCATTAACTACATGAGTTTTTATGCAATCTATTTTTTTACTATTAGATGACGTCATTTTAGACTAATGTTGGTAACTAAAACCCTCTATGTGCTTCCTGGTACCTAAACTCAAAGTTTCTTAGATGCCAAACATACCACACATGGGCTTAATAGGAAAATATAAGCTTCGAGGCAAACACAAATATATGGATTTCATAATAACAAGAAATGAAACAATATGAAATAGTAAGTGAAGAATTTTAAAAGCTCTCATAAATTATAAAGTACTTTAATTACAGGATTTAAAGCTTCTAGGCTTTAATGTCAATTATAGCTCCAAGTAGAAAATGAGTGTTTGCAGGAAAATCTACCAAAAAAAGTTACAAGGTTGCAGAACAAAAAAGAAAACTTGAAAACAAGTTCTAAGGCTCAATGGTCTTTAAAGGAAGCAAACTTTCTCATTTTTACTAAAAATCTTACCATTCAATATAGACACCTAGAAAGTAAACGGCAAAAATAATCTTTTTATTCAATTTGGATGCCCATAAATCTATCTTCTTCTTTATTCTTCTTTATTCTTCTTTATTCTTCTTACTCTTTAATAGAAATCTTCTTTTTCCTTGATTCTTTCTCGTCTTTCTTTGCTACATGTAGGAGTCCTCATGTGACCACTTTTATACTATAATTATATATAGAAGACTTGTGAGACTTGTCACTTTTTATGATAAGTGTTTGGATCCACCATGCTTCTTGACAATGCATCAATCCTCTTACATTAGTTATTCCAACTGCTAGTCATACTCATTTTGTTTTGCAGCTGTAGAGGCCTCTATATTATAGTTGTCTTATAACTGTTGCATTTGCCACAATATCTTTAGCTAAAATAGCCAAAGCTTTGGCTGATCAAGATCTTTTTATGTCACCATCTTTTTGAACAATGCTTTTGCTTCAAAGATTTCTTTTACAATCTAAGAGTAATCAATTTTAAAGAAGTAATAAATAATCATCTTCCATCTCAGATCATAAAGGCATTTTTCTCTTGATCTTTAATTTTACAAACCTTATCAAACAAAATAAGGAGACTTTCTGTCCAATAATCAAAATTTTTTACATTTCTAGTCTCGTTCAGTGGGTTGTTGAAGACAAAGAATATCAAATTTTACCTCTTGAGTTCCTTTTATTACCCAAATTTGATAATGCTGGAGGATTTTTCTGTAATCCTCCTCCTCATTAAACTTGTTATTCATAAAATGAAGTATCTTTCCCATATAATCTTTTCAACTACAACACAAACTATAAAAAACGGCTAAATTTTTTGGCTTTGGATGCAGCTCTGAAATACTGCGGACATCATTTCACCTTTCTGAGGGCAATGAGACCTTAAGAAAAAAAAAGGTCTTCTGGAGGAGCTCTTTCTACCATGTGGGACACTGGTTGCGTGTTTCGTCTAGTTTGCAGGCTCAGCACCTCTTTATGATTCTTAGTTTAGTGGCCATGACTTGTGACAAGTGGTAGGTGACATAATTTCATATTGGTTGAAAAGCATACAACGATGGTCTTGTCTCCACATGTTTGTTATCAATGCCCTGATAAACGTGTCGTCAACGAGTGGATTATTTTATGTAATTTTATTTTTTTATGTAATTCGTTGTGGATTCTACGAAGTCGTCGTTAGGCATTATTTATAAGCACTGCATGTGGCACATGTCTCAAACTGACTTAACCAAAGAAGACACGGACACAAGGCAGTTCATAAAACTGAAAATTATCTGCACTTGCGTTAGGTGACGTTGTGATTACAACACCCTATGACGTGGACATCTTACGTCAATAGTGACTACATACTGCAACTTACCCATAATACATGACTTTCGTAATGGGATTCTTGTTGGTTTATCCTAATGTTCTGAAAAGCACCTAGGATTACAGGGTCTCATTGGCCGTTTGTAACTCAACTTGTTTCATTTTAACTATTTTTTCAAAGTAAAGGTTGTTTTGTTCTATGTTTTAGAAGAAAATGTCTCTGTTTATTAACAATTTCAAAACATAACTAGTGTTGTCTTTTGTTGGCAACAGTAAGAGACTCTTAGAGAATAAAATAATATTGATCTTTAGTCATTTATTAATCCATTTAGGGTTACAACTACTTTTTTTTTCAATCATTATTATTCATGTCATATATTTAGTAAGAAAATCTCATCATTTGAGTGTAACTTCCAACATACTTTTAATTGTTTGTTTGCAAGAAGAGATTAGAAAGCCTTGATGACTGAAACAAGAATTAGATTTGGTAATTTATCAAACCTCAACAGGTTTGTTTGAGTTATCTTTACAAATCAAATGACATTTGTTTCATATTTTAGTAAGAAAATTTTATTATTTGATTGGTGCTTTTAAAACACATGTAGTGCTTTTCTTCCAATAACTACATTTGGAGACTTATATAAAGAATAAACTATGACTTGAACTTTGGTCATATTTCTATTCATTAACACTTTTAAAACACATCTAATATTTGATTTTTGTTAGGAAAATTAGGAGACTCTCAGAGAATAAAATAAGACTTGATCTTTAGTCATTTATTACTCCAATATGGGTTACAATTAATTTTATTTTTTTAATCATGGGTCATTCATTTCATACATTTAGTAAAGAAAATCTCATCATTTGAGTGAGACTTCCAAAACACTTTTAATGATTTGCTTTGGATGGAGAGATTAGAAAACTCTAGATGACTAAAACAACAATCACTCGTTGGTAATTTATTAAACTAAAATGGGTTTTTTTTAGTTATCCTTAAAATTAGAGGTTATTTGTTTCATACTTTAGTAAGAGAATGTCATTGATTGATTGACACTTTTAAAAACATATGTTATGTTTTTCTTCAAGTGAGAACATTTGGAGACATAGAATAAACAGTGACTTGAACTTTAGTCATATCTCTATTTATTAACACTTTAAAGACACATCTAGTTTATCTCTTGTTGACAAAAGTAGAGGATTTAGGGAATAAAATAAGACCTGATATTTAGTCATTTATTACTTCAAGTTGGGATACAACTAATTACTCTTTTAATCATTGGCCATTTGTTTCATATATTTAGTAATTTGGAATTTTTTTTTTTAAGTCATACGTCATTCATTTCATATGTTTAGTAGGAAAATCTCATCATATGATTAGCAGAAATTTGATTCCTAGGAAAGAAAGAGAAATCTTTGCATGCAATGACAACTAAATTTAAGCGGACAGGCCGGAAAACATGCAGTTGGTGGTTCTGTCAAATATGTGGTGTAATTTTCTAAAGGGATAATCCGTAAAGCGTCCAACTGGTCCGCTACTCAAACACGTGGTGCAAGTTCAAGAAGGGTAATTCTTTAATTATAAGGTTTGCAAGACTTGAGTATCCGATTGTAATGTAATAGGCCGAATGTCCATTGTACAAGTGATTGTAAACTCGACCCTAGGATCTTCTTCCCAAAGAAAAGGCCACGACCCTATTCCATTGTGAAGCAAAACGAGCTGGGTTCGTCGTTTCTAAAGAAGTTTTCTAGGGTGGCCCTCAGCTTCATAATTCCACTACTGAGGCGATTCGTCCTTGACTTAGAAGGTTCTAAAACCCCGGGCTACTAAGTCCAAAGTATTAAAACCGACTTCTAGTCCATGTAAAAACGGGCTTTCAGGCTCAAATTGCCACGGGCTTCCAAACTCAAATTGTAAAAACAGGCCTAGGGTCCACATTACGAAAAGTGCTTTCAGGCCCAAATTGTCAAAAGTGACTTTTAGCACCAAATTTCAAAACTGGCTTTCAATCCCAATTTGCAGAAGAAACTTTCATACCAAAAATTTTGAAAGAACCTTTGAACCTCAAGCTTTTACGAGCCTTTGGTCAAATCGGGATCATAGTTGTCAAGGGTCAATAGCCAATCAACGTTAGCATGGGTTTTATGGACCATATTTAAGATTTTTTTTTAATAACTCCTAGGCAAGACTTGGGTATTGGAAAAAGATAAAGATATTTCTCAAGCAGGTCATTATAACCAATGTTTTCTACTAAAAGGTGAGTATGAAGTTGTTTAATTTATTTATTTATTTATTTATTTTGTGTTGTACTTGAAAACTAATGCATCACAAGGAGTAAAAGAACTCATATTAAAAAAGTGTTTTATTGAGAGAGGGATACCACACTTTTATAAGCCCAAAAATATCTTATCAATTGCTCAATATGAGACTTTGGGCACATCATCCTCCCTCCCATCAAAGTTTTAGTGGTCTCACTAAACGGCCATGACTCTACAAGATTGAGCCACCACCAAGGGGCATTGCCATCATCGATAATAAAGTGTCCAAGAATACCAGTCATGACTGTAAGCACCCACCGCAAGGGCTCAAAGGATGGTAGTTTGGTGATTTTAGAGTCAATTGATTTGTTTATTTTATTGATTCTGATGTTTTAATTATAAAAAAATTCTAAAAGGTTGTTGAAAAGATAAATGACATGAAATTTTGAGCAAAACGATTATGTAAGAAATAGAATCTGAATAAAAAGAATAAAAGTAGCAAATACAAGAGCAAATTTAAGGGTCAACTCAAGCACTTTGTGTATAGTTTCATGTTTACAAAAACAACTAGGAGAGATTATTAATATGTGAATTTATTGTAATATCGTATGAATTTATTCCTGTAAGTGTTACAAGCCATTTTTTTGTACTTGTCAGTACTTAGGACCACCAACTTCTATGGAGCCCAATGTCTATATACCAATTCTATTTTCTTCTTTTCTTTAATCCAAACAAACACTAAATACGACTCACGTTGGACATGCCTCGTCCAACTATTAAGTTCTCCTTGTTTGCTTCAGCCTGCCAATTTTGCACTCCGTATCTCTCTCAAAAGGCATTGTTACATGAAGCAATGTAAGTCCATTTCATACAACATCAAAAAAGCTTTATGGCTGTGATATCTCAGGGCAACATGTAAAATAGATATTAGATGAATAATTAAAATTTCAGTCAGAAGTTCAAGATATCCTATTCTAGCTGCATAATGGAAATGAGTCCAAACCTCCCTCCCTTTTGTTAGAAAACAAACCCGTGAATCTAAACTCACGGAATCTCTCAGGATCTCACTGCACACACAAAGAGAATATTAGTCAAGTAAAGAACACACAGAAATTACGAGGTTCGGGATAATCCCTACGTCCCCGGTCTAAGGAGCAATTCTTCACTATGATGAGGAGGGCTTACAGTGCTTACAGAAAACCTCTGTTTTCTCTCAATCTCTCACAACCTCATACCTAGGTTTCCCCATAAGGTTTCCTTTTATACAAGTACCAAGGAAACCCAAATAGAATAGGACTAGGAGACCTAAATAGAATAAGACTGGGAAAACCCATATAAACTACCCACAATACAAATATGGTAGTTACATAATTACCCTTACTAATTTACTCCAAACCTAACAATTTCCCCCTTTTGGAGTAACATTAGTGCAACATCCCTGCACCATAAGAGAAAGAACATTGCTCCCTAGACTTGACTCTACTTGGAGTCCATTCCAGCAACCCGCTGACAAGTCTCTAGCTTGTCTCTTGTCAGCGGCTTCGTCAACATGTCTGCTCCATTATCATCAGTGTGAATCTTCACAAGATCTAACTGCTTGGATTCTAATACATCTCTAATCCAATGATATCTGACATCAATGTGCTTAGACCTTGAATGAGATGACGTGTTCTTACTGAGGCGGATGGAGCTTTGGTTGTCGCTATAAAGGATAACCATCCCTTGTTTTATACCAAGTTCTTGAAGAAACGTCTTCATCCATAGAACTTCTTTTCCACCCTCAGTGATTGTTATATACTCTGCTTCTGTTGTAGACAAAGCAACACAATCCTGTAACCTAGACTGCCATAAAACTGCTCCCCCTGTGAAGGTGAGCATGTACCCTGTTGTAGATCTCCTCCCATCATGGTCACCAGCCATATCTGCATCTGTGTATCCAACCAATACAGGCTCATCATTACCAAAATACAAACACAACTTAGGAGTTCCTTTAAGGTACCTGAGTATCCACTTCACAGCTTCCCAATGCATTTTACCAGGATCTGAAAGAAAACGACTAACTACTCCAACTGCATGAGCAATATCTGGTCTAGTGCTTACTGCTGCATACATCAAGCTACCAACCGCAGATGCGTAAGGTGTTTTCTTCATATATTCAACATCACTCTTACTTTCAGGCTTCTACTCCTTACTCAGCTTGAAATGACTTGCAAATGGAGTACTTACTACTTTTGCCTTGTCCATGTCAAATCTCTGAAGTATCTTCTCTATATACTTCTCCTGAGATAGCCATAACTTTCCATGTTCTCTGTCGCGTTTAACTTCCATACCAAGGATTCGCTTTACCGGTCCCAAATCTTTCATCGCAAAAGACTTGCCTAAATCCTTCTTTAGCTCAGCAATCTTCTTAATGTCCTGGCCAACAATCAACATATCATCAACATATAGGAGTAGGATAACAAAATCACCACTTGGAAAGTGCTTCACAAACACACAATGATCTGAGCTGGTCTTGTTATAACCATGCTGTAACATGGATGACTCAAACTTCTTGTACCACTGACGAGGTGCTTGTTTTAGACCATACAAGCTTTTCTTCAGTCGACATACAAGATTCTCCTTGCCCTTCTCTATGAAGCCCTCAGGTTGCTCCATATAAATCTCTTCCTCCAAGTCTCCATGAAGGAATGCAGTCTTCACATCAAGTTGTTCTACCTCCAAGTTTAGTCTAGCAGCCAAACCAAGAATAACTTTGATTGAAGACATCCTCACCACAGGAGAGAAAATCTCCTCAAAGTCAATAGCTTTCTTCTGACCATAACCCTTCACAACTAACCGCGCCTTGTACCTTGGTAGTGGATTATTCTCTTCTGACTTCAACTTGTACACCCACTTATTTTTAAGTGCTCTCCTACCCTTAGGCAACGACACAAGATCATAAGTGTGGTTTTCCCGCAAGGAATTCATCTCCTTTCGCATAGCTTTCTTCCACTCTTTCTTGTGCTCACATTCATTAGCTTCCTCATAGCATTGCGGTTCTCCCCCATCAGTTAGCATCAAGTACTCATGTGGTGGATATTTCATCGAAGTTTGACGCTCTCTACTAGATCTTCTCACTGGGGGCTGGGTTGATGGCTCAACTGAATGATTATCAACATGTCCTTCAGATTCTTCAACAACTGGAGTTTCAGGAACTTCTTCACTTGCTACATCCTCAAGTGGCTCTTCCCGTGTAGTTCCCCCTTCATGTGCACTTACTGGGGAAGAAGAAGGTGGGATTATATCCTTAAGACTTTCATTAACAACTCTTGGCTTTTCAGTTTTCTTAACATCTTCAATAGTCTGATCTTCAAAGAAAATAACATCTCTACTTCTAATCAGTTTCTTTGCAGTTGGATCCCACAATCTGTATCCAAAAGCATCATGTCCATAGCCCAAGAAGATGCAATCTCGAGCTTTATCATCAAGCTTGTTCCTCTCGTCCTTAGGAATGTGAACAGACACCCTGCAGCCAAATACTCTCAAGTGCTTGAAAGAAACCTCCTTACCAGTCCATACTCTCTCAGGTAGATCACCTTCTAATGGAACTGAAGGAGACAAGTTAATAAGATCTACTGCAGTACACATAGCTTCACCCCAAAATGACTGAGATAATCCAGAATGTGAAAGCATACACCTGATCCTCTCAACTATAGTTCTGTTCATCCGTTCTGTAACCCCATTATGCTCTGGAGTTTTAGGAACTGTCTTCTTAAGCCTGATACCCTGAGTTTTATAATATTCTTCAAACGGCCCTCTGTATTCACCTCCATTATCTGCACGGACGCACTTCAGTTTCCTTCCAGTTGCTCTCTTAACCATAGCATGAAACTGTTTGAAGACCTCCAAAACCTGATCCTTAGTCTTTAGTGCATAAGCCCATACCTTTCTAGAATGATCATCAATGAAGGTAACAAAATACATAGCGCCACCAAGAGTTTTCACCTTCAACATACACACATCTGAATGAATCAAATCAAGAACATGTTTTCTTCTAGACGGGGGTCCTCTCCGAAATGAGACTCTACGTTGCTTTCCAGCCAAGCAATGATCACAAGGCTTCAACTGCAAATCAGCACCATTGACTCCTGATATGATTTTGTTCTTTATCAAATGCTGAAGTCCCTTCTCACTGAGATGTCCAAGTCGCTTGTGCCATAACTCCATGTGATTATCTTCCACCACATTTACCTTACTTTTCTAAATACTAGCTTCAGTCTTATAGAGAGTACTGACCTTCTGTCCTTTTGCAAGTATAAGAGAACCTCTACTAAGTTTCCATTTACCGCCACCAAAGTAATTATCATATCCCTCATCATCAAGGACACCGGTAGAGATCAAGTTGAAACAAATCTCAGGGACATGTCTGACATTCTTCAAAACTAGCTTACATCTAACACTAGTCTCCAAGACTACATCTCCAATGCCAACTATCTTTGCTTGTGCATTATTTCCCAAGCTAACACACCCAAAATTACCACCTGAATAAGATGTGAAGAACCTTTCATGTGGGGTAACATGAAAAGAGGCACCTGTGTCAACAATCCAAGACGAAACCTGACATGAGATGTTGATCTGAGAATCACAAAAGATCATAATATCCCCAATACCGGATGTAGTTGCCACTGTATCTTTTTCAACTTCCTTTTCTCCATTCCTTGATTCTTCTCCCTTGAGTATTCTGCAGTCTCTCTTATAATGGCCAAACTTACCACAATGATAACACTTGACATCTTTCCTCAAACGTGAGACTCCACGTGATCTATCAGAATTTGGTGCTCTACTCTTGCTTCTACCTCTACTCTTGCTTCTGTCTCTATTTCTGTCTACATATATGTTTCTCCCCCTCCTTTCTATAACCAATACTTCTGTATGTCCATGTGCTCCTTGTTCAATTATTCTAGTTTCTTCATTAAGCAAACCTTCATGGACTGACTTCATACTCAGAATGCCGCCCGGAGCTGAGTTAGTGAGAGTGACTACCAATGTCTGCCAGCTATCAGGTAAGTTACTCAACAATAACATTGCTTGCAATTCATCTTCTAGAACAATCTTTACCGTCGCTAACTGATTCACCAAAGACTTAAACTCACTCAAGAACTCTGTCATCGGCCGTCCTACCTTGTATTTCAAGTTAATTAACCTCTTAAGTAGGGAAACCTTATTTTGAGGAGTCTTGCGTTCATAGAGAGCCTCAAGCTTCTTCCATAACTCACTAGCTTTAGTCTCGTGTGCAATATGGTGATAAATACTATCCTCAACAAATTGTCTAATTTGAGAGACAATTTTCTTATTTAACTTCTCCCATTCTTTATCAGTCAGCTTCTCAGGCCTAGCAGAATCTCCTTCCACAGCATCATACAAATCTCTACTAATCAAGTAATCTTCCATCCGCAGCTTCCAAGTTTGGAAATTAGATGAATTTAACATGGTCATACCTTTACCAGAAGTATTCATATCATCCATCACAACAAAATAAACTCTCCTTTGACTTCCCCTTCAAATAGGAATCAAAAGTGCAAAATTACCAAAATACCCTCAACAAATGCCAACCAAATTGACCAAAATACCCCTCTGATTATGCCCAAAAACATTCAAATATCTCCCGAAAATTTACAGAAAAATACTGCAAAAATCGGCACAGAAATCACCTGAAAATTCTGTCCGGTCAAAGTCAACGGTCGGTCACAGTCAACGGTCAACGATCCTCCGGTCAACGGTCAACGGACAGCTGGACCGGGTTGACGAATCGGGTCTGGATCTGGGCTGGGCCGGGTCTTCGGATCCGGTCAACGGTCAACGGTCAGCAGGTCAAACTTTGACCGGGTCAACGGGTCAAACTTTGACTGGGTCAACTCTGGGTCAAAATCGGGTCAACAGAACCCGTTTTTGCTGCTGCAGCCGCGTTTCTCCTCCGATTACTGCCGTTCCAAAGTGGTTTCCGATGAAATAAGAACACCAATCAATAGATCGGCTTCCAACGAGTCTATAAAACTCAAAATCGCTCCACAAAACGCTTAAACGAAAAAAGGAATCGCAAATCCCCTTTCCGGGCTTACAGGTTCAACGTAACCCGCAGTACTCCAATCGATTTTCCGGCCACAAAGAAGGCGGAAATCACATAAACGAAGGCTAGAAAAGAAAATCCGTACCTCAAACGCCGATTTTAGCTTCTCCCTTCGTGCGTTACACACCAAGTGTTCGACAAAAGACTTCTTTGAATAAAGCCTTTGTTGACAGCTTCCCTCTTGTATGCGGTGTGCTAAATACACACCAAAACAGTCGTTCTTCCGCTAACTGCCTGACAAAGAACGAGCCTTGGCCCTAATTTAGGAACCTAGGCGCCGATACCAGTTTGTTAGAAAACAAACCCATGAATCTAAACTCACGGAATCTCTCAGGATTTCACTGCACACACAAAGAGAATATTAGTCAAGTAAAGAACACACAGAAATTACGAGGTTCGGGATAATCCCTACGTCCCCGGTCTAAGGAGCAATTCTTCACTATGATGAGGAGGGCTTACAGTGCTTACAGAAAACCTCTGTTTTCTCTCAATCTCTCACAACCTCATACCTAGGTTTCCCCATAAGGTTTCCTTTTATACAAGTATCAAGGAAACCCAAATAGAATAGGACTAGGAGACCTAAATAGAATAAGACTGGGAAAACCCATATAAACTACCCACAATACAAATATGGTAGTTACATAATTACCCTTACTAATTTACTCCAAACCTAACACCTTTAACACGTGCTAGGTCTTTGTCAAACTTAATTAAACAAAGCACCATTTTGCGTAACCTTTCTTGTAAGTCAAGGTAGTTCCTGCATTGAGTATCTTCGACATTTTGAACGTCTCCTTCTTCACCAGCGATCAAGTAGTCATTTATGATTTCCTGAACATTAGATGGGTCGTCCGATACCAAAGGTTTAAAGAGGTGAGGATGAGGCAGCTAAGAGGAAATGCCTATAAAGCTCTAGGAGAAGTGATCCTGTGGTATGGTGGTGTGCAATTCAGGAGGTAGGACTTGTTTGGCGGTTCCAAGCTCTTCACATACATCAGCAACTAGCCTGGTACTGAAGAAACGTAGCTAGAAAAAACGCTGACGTCGTCACTGATCCTTTTTCAGGCCAACTTTCAGACTGTTTCACTTTTCTATTTCGGCATTTGACTTCCGACGGCAACCTCCTATATAGGCCAGGAAGTGGCCGTGTCCTTTCAATAAATAAACCAGAAAGTGTTTTAGGCAGATAGAAGGATTACTGGAAAATAGTCAAATTAAAACCGACCTTGGCCTATAAACTGGCCTTCGGTCGGCTACTAATCCGCTGTGGTTTGCGATCTAAAGACAAGAATCCTACATTTGAAGATATACAAATAATATTAAACTATGAGAAAATGTTTATTGGTTTACAAAAATAGAAAAGCAATAAAATAATGAATATAAAGACAATAAGAATCAACCAATCTTATTGGGATTGGATCAAGACGGTCTATGTACAAAGCATTGGTCCAATAAATAAAATAATGTACAACCAAAAAACCCCCCAAAGCTAGCACCCGGAATTGGAGGTGACATGTTATGCTCTACAGCACCGTTTGGCGTTGGGCTTCTGAATTGGTACTCAAGTTGCCACTTTCCTATTTTCTTGGGGTTACTCCGTACTTGATAAACGAAGCAGAACTGCTCAGCTCCAAGTCGTCGTTCAACTTTAACATGCAACCCGGTAAATACCCGTAAATAAAGCAGGAAGTAGCTCCGTATTAGAAGGGTTGCTGGGGAACCAAAAATGGTAAATGCCGACCTTGACTTCAATTCTTCGAAGTCATCATTGGCCTTGGTAACAGCAACTATTTAAATAATGCAGCCAGTGGGTAGGTCAGTCATGTAAACCTAACATGTTTTTTTGGTTCTTTAGTAGTCATAATCAATTTTAAGTTCCAAAAATACGTATTAAATCCTGTTTCAGATCCCTAAATGTCTTGTCCACAAAGATCTTCACCTGTGACAGAACACCTTTAAAGAAACCAGCAATTAGAAGAGACACAGAATCTTGCCACATGCTATGCAATATGAAAATGTACAAAAATAAAAAAGAAACACCTCGAGATCCTGTAAGATATTCAAAACATTTGTAAATACTTGAGTATAAAAATATTTGCCTTTAGAAACTGTATGAAACCTCTTTTTTCAATAATTTTACAAAATTATAATCCTTAAAAAGAAAGAGAAAGCGAATCAAGTGAGAGAGTTGTCTTTTGTCTTTTATTCCATTTTGTCAACTAAAAGATACAATTTAGGAATACAATTTTTTCCCCATTTATTCTCCTATTTGTCTAGTTTTCTGCACGTTAACTAAACCTGACAACGACTAGAAGTAGATCCATTTTTGATGTTGATTACAACAAACATTTTATATGAATTTTAATCCACCCACTAGCTCCACCGTTGATTAAACAAAACTAGTTCTCACTTTATGCTAGGCATGTATGCGTGAGAAAAAGATATTATTTTAAAAAATTCTTAATTCACTCCCTATGATTTGTGATCTTTCAACTTAATACTCTATGATTTCTAATATATTTAAAAGATCCTTGTAATTCGAAGCGTTGGACCCTTTTGTTTATTTTTTTTCCGTTGAAGATTCTGCCATGTAATTCAACTTCCACTTCCACGCCAACCTACTATCTACAAATATACAAAACGTCATGGCATTGTCTGAAACTCAATCTGCACCGTGTAGTAAACTTATCGGTGGAAGTAGTTGGCTAAACTCGGCTGATGTTTTTAAATATTTGTTACTGTATTTCGTGATATGATGATGTTCTAAAACTCGGCGCAATAGGGTGTCGCAGTCGGAGTCTGATATCCCGGGTATAATGGCTCAAACGAGGATTCATAGCTTTCTCAGGTTTGCTAAACTCCATAAATCAGCACACTTACACACACCAAATCAACACACAACACACACAGCATATACAATCTGCATCAGAGTGAACATGGCACACCCACATTATAATGGAAATGGCACATCAGCATCTTCAAGGAGACACAACACTGAGTTTCTCTCTAGCCAAAGAACTTTAAGGTTTTCACATAAACGGTTTAAGGATTCTGCCATCCCTCATCCATAATTTACATTCAGTCACAATTACAAGCTTTACCTAAGTACAAGCTAACAAGGGTCTAATAAGTAAAACTACCAACATGAGCCCACATAGGAGCCAAGAGTCTAATAATTCATTACATAATTTTACTCCCAAAATACCATGACATTTTAGGCATGCGACAACTCCTTTCCCCTTAAATGAAGACCTTGCCCACAAGGTCAAGTTTTGGATACCACAAACGGAATTGCTCCACCAACACCCAAGTTGCATCTGGCTTGTAAAACCTTCTCTTAACACCAACGTCCTCTCGGTTTTTTTTTTTCTGGTTTTCTTTTCAAGAATAGCTTCTTGTTGCTGCCTTTCTACTCCCACAATACGATCCCCGACTACAAGCTGGAGTTCATAAATCCTGCTTCTAAGCTGAATGTTGGTCTCAATTAGCAGATACTTTTCTAAGAAAGATGGAGTAGCATTATTTTCAGCTCTTAAAACCTGTCCTCTAAGTTTTGCATTTACACCTTCTAGAGAGAACTTCCAACCAAGTGCAATCCATTTCTTCCTTCCAAGTTGTGTATTTTTCTATTGCTTTGGCTGCCGGTTCTTCATAAACCCTTACTTGGTATTGAAGAATCTTTAGTAGATTTACTGCCTATAATAACCACTCTAACTCAATCACCTTTTTGCGAGCATCATTTGTTTTTGATTGAAATACCTGGACCAAGCCTTCTCGTTCACCGCTGCGATGATGATTTGTATTTGCCTGATCCCATGCTCAATGCATTTTTCCACAGCAATTTTCAAATCCTTCAAGACCAACTCCTCTTCCAAAAATATTTTTAACTTCGTAAGTTTTTCCATCCAGCTTGTCTCTTTGGTTTTGGCATGCGTTAGCCAAGGGTGTAAGCCTCCGTGCGAACCAAAGACATCAGGATCTCCTCGGACGGCAAGATTGTGCCACTGCCTCGTTGAATGTTTTATCTCACCCATAGATAAGTGGCACCGGATATCAAAAGTTTTCAAAGTCCAGCCCTTAAAAAAGCCCCAGCAATAATTTATTACAACACCGTCCAAAATTATCAACTTCAAGTAACTAGCCTCTTTTCTCACACCTGCCAGATTAATCAACTGACAGAAATGTTGACAATGTTTGCTAGAAGTTTTCCCAGAACAAGGTCCCTTGGGAGTATAGGTAAAATCATTCTCAACACTTTTGGGTACTTCATGACTTTCCCCAAGAAGCTCTTTTCCCAAAACTCCAATATTTCTTGCCCGTACCACATAAAGGTCACTCAAACAAATACAACATGGTGTTACCCTTACTTAAAGATGGCTTGATTGGCTCTAATAAATATAACATACCCACCATTTAGTATTCCAGTAGCTTAAAATCTGTGAATG
The DNA here is from genome assembly GCA_028551485.1 of Casuarina cunninghamiana. NCBI lineage: Eukaryota > Viridiplantae > Streptophyta > Magnoliopsida > Fagales > Casuarinaceae > Casuarina > Casuarina cunninghamiana. The sequence goes on along the minus strand of CM052363.1, from coordinate 19,693,772 downwards.
CAAGCTCATACCTGTCCGAATTTTCACCACCAACAATATTGAAATCACCACTACAGTGGAAGGAAATGAGCTTGAAGATGCATCTATCTTGAGCTACTTCTACAATGAAGGCCCCATCCTCAAGTTGATTAGTTTTCAATTCAGCACATGCCCTCCCTTTTGTTTCCTTTTGAAACTTTGGAGAAAATTCTGGACTTCCGTAAGCAACATCAAGTACTTTGCTCTCATTCAGCCTGGCAACCCCATAGTTTTCAACTGGCTTCTCTTTGTTGGATCCAGAGGATGAGAGTCAACTTCCATCATGTCGGTTGGTAAAAAGTCTTGAAGCTCCATTACACTCATGATCATTTAATTGATCTTTTCGAGAAAATTATTTCATCAAACATCTCCCTTTAGTTCTATTTCCAGGGGAAGCAAAATCATTTTCCGAATTTATAAGCTCAGCTCTATGACTCTTATGTCAGGGAACTCTCGTTTTTTTTACCAGCTAAAAGAACACCCAAGCTTAAAACCAAAGGAATCTCAGTAATCAAATCCTTGGCAGCCACTTTATCAAGCACTAGCCGCACAACATCAACCTCCCCACTAATCGTCCATACTCACTCTGACCGCACCAAAGATCCTTCTTTCTCTTTCACCCTTTTACATTGCAGAGAAATCCAAAACAAGATCAATACTTTATTATTAATGAAAACACCACTAGGCCTTAAAAGAACAACAACAAAAACATCCCTCATATCAAAAGTTTCTCCCGCATCAAAAGTAGAAACTCCCCATTGAGAGATATGGAGCTCTTATCAACGAAAAAGCACAAATGGTTCCATTTTGATCCGAATCATCAGGGACATATCGGTCATGTACAATGATAACAAGTCCTTTAGCACTCTAGCCAGCTTCCAATCTGACCCTTTTGAAACCTTTGGCCAAAACTATTTTTCCAACAAGTGGGAATGCTGCATATTTGTTTTGCTGCCACTTTCTAGCCTTCACTGGATTTCCGACATGGTCCGCTTTTCCCACCATTTTGGCCAAGACAACCATGACATGCCTATGAGTAGCAACGGCATTAGCTGTGGATACAATGACAACCCAACACTCGCATTCTGTTGTCTTCCTCATATCTAGATTTGTTGCTAAACAAGCTTCTCCCATCAGCTCCTTTAAACTGTCACCATGTGGAGCATTAAGATCCCCATGATGTGAATTTCCATATGAAATGAGGGAAGCAAGAAACCCATTTTCCTCAATGAAATTCTCTCTGATTTTGCTGAACATGATGAGGTTTCTCAACACACCGGCAACGAATGCCTGTGAATCGGGTGTGCCAGCCTGGCAAATCTCCAATAACGATGAAACCCCACCTCGAGACACAATCGCTTTAGTGTTTTTCTTCGAAAAGGTCAGCGCTTGGAGGGCAACGCAAGCTTTCTCCTGCGCAAACCCACTTCCCGAATATAGAAGTTGAAGTAACTGATGCAAAAGCAACAAACGCTCAGCGATCAGCGCGGGTTTGCTCCTTTCCACCAACGAATTCCTCGAGATCGCAGCAACAACCTTCTCTGATGAAGGTTCGCAGTCTGGCAGATCCACCCTCATAGATCTGATTTCCCTAGATCGGCTTCTGCTAAGCCTAGTTCCTTATGGATCTGAGCTATTTCTGCAGTTTTCTCCAATGAAGCCTCTCCTTCCAGTGAAGTTCTCTTTGCAGCGTGGCATCTCCGCTTTCTTTGGTAATGACAGCTTTTCCAGCGGCTAGCCATACGAACTTTCTGTCGCTTTTCCCTATAGAACAAGAGGCCCCATACTCCGGTGGTCTTCCTCGGTGGAGCACCGTGCGCCCCATCGGCAAGAGCCGGTTTTACTTATATGAGCGCTTATGGCAGCTTTGGTTGGGTCCGCCTGGGGTTCCAAGCAAGAAGACAACAGCCCTGGCTGGTTTGGCCGGCCTTTTCACTGATTCTTCGACCTCAATGGCCTTGAAAACTGCTAATGCCCCATAGTTAACTCACAAATCCGACCAACGAAGACGATCGTAGTTCTCGTGAGGCGACACCTCTGACTCCTTCGTCTCTTGGACAGAATCACGAGGTCCTCCTACCACCTTCGGCTCTACAGCCTTCTCCCGAATTGGTTCAAACTCCGGCAGATCTAGACCTCTGGATCTGTCTCCAAGTCCAACAATGCCTTCCAATCCGACAAATCCAATTTTTTTGGGCCTGTCTCATCTGATTTGATCGAATCCTGAGTTAGGGTATCGACTTCCGATTTTTGGATTTTCTGTTCCGTCCTAAACTCCTCACCAATCTTGCGAAATCCTTTTTCTAGTGCGATCAAGGCTTCCTTGTCAAGACCCGAGAGTCATTTTTGCATTGTGGCCATCAGCGACTCCAACGACTGATCCCACCTCTTCTCCATTTCCTCATGAATGAATTGTGCGGACGGACAACCTAGCTCTAATACCAAATTGTTGCAGTCGGAATCTGAACTCCCAAACATTGGGTATAATGGCTCAAACAGAGGATCCTTTTCTTAGGATTGCCAAACTCCATAGATCAGCACACTTACGTACACTTACATACACCACTTACTATTTGCATCAGAGTGCACATAGCACACCACATTATAATGGAAATAGCACATCTGCATCTTCAAGGGGACACAATATAACAGGGGTCTAATAAGTAAAACTACCAACATGAGCCCACGTAAGAGCCAAGAGTCTAATAAGTCATTACATAATTTTACTCCTAAAATACCATGACTTTTTAGGCATGCGACATATGGTAATATGGATACAAGATTGGTTCTCAATGTTATACCTTTTCAAGGGGTTCTGTGTGCATGCGATGTCTTCCTTGAGTGATTTAGCCAAGATTCAGCAGTGAATAAAATGATATTGAATCATTCTTCATATTTTTTGTGATTTCAAAACCTTTTGTAAATATACTAATCCTAAGGAGAATCATAGACATTTTGTATAAAATGGGATGATGGACATGTAGTCCCATTTTAAAATGCCTTGTCTTTTTTGTATGTTATCATCGTTACCTTTTCTTAATTTTTATCTTCTTTTAGTGTTTTGCATAATGCTTTTTGTTGGAATCCCCATTTGCGCATCAATATTTGTTGTCCGATTTTATTTGATGGGCATGACACTTGGACAGAAGTTTTTATATTTTATTTTTTTAAGAATTAAGTAAGGGGAGTGTAGGGGCTTTGGGAAGCATTAATTCCAGCTTAGTTAGTGTGTGTTGACACAGTTGGACAAAAGCTGTGTTCCTTTCTATCTCAATGCCCATTCAGTCTAAATGAGGTTTGCCCTTGCTGAGCGAGCAGTGGACTAGCAGGAGCGCCATCGGGACCATAATCAAATCTATTGTCTTTGCTTAGGTGCTTGGACCTGGCAGATGCGGCAAACTTATCCATGTGAGGTTCAGAATTTTGGAGATGTACTTCGTGTCATCTAGCTCATTTTCTTCCCGCGGTCACCTGTCAGCATTATGTCTGCTTGGCCTTGAAATTTCCATTAGTTCATATTAGATGAAGACTAAGGGATTGGTTGGCTTGACACCCAAAATCTTAATTTACATGATTTGGAATTTTTTTTAAGGAAAACCTATTGTTGGAGCACAAATACATTGATACAGTACCATAAGCACATCATGATAAAAATTCTAAGGAACAGGACATCTAATTAGACGTCTCAGGAATTTGCTTGCATCATTATTCTCACACCATACATGCATGAAAGTTGAAAGACAACACTTTGAACACTTCACTCACAAATTTTCCACTCTCAAGCACTATGTCATATAAAAGTTACGCCCTATTTGGAAGCAGACCCACAGCCGCTATAACCATACTTATAGCTGGTGACGATTCAGCAGACTTTTCCAAGCACTCGTATGACCGCAGATAAAGGCTGGTTATCAATGAAAGACGGCGAGAAGGAGAGGAATGATTGGGCAAATAGGGTGCCGAGAATGTGGAGGAAGGGGGAGAGAGAGAGAGAGAATCTGAGGATGCCATTTGGCCAAGGAAGAGATAGCTGGTGCTGGCGGTTAATGGATGAGCGGAATCTTTTTACTGCTATCGGACAAGGTGGCCAACTAAACTGACGAGACAAATAGAAAGCAACCGTCACACAAAACACCACTAACAATGGATATACAAATTTTGGGGGTGTTTCCTTGGAACCTGGATATGTGACGAATACTGATACTACAAAAAGCACAATGAGGGCACTGAGGGCTACAAGCCAATCCACCCTATAATTGTCTCTAGGGATGAGGGAGAGAAATAGGCCAAATAAAGCGAAGCAGTTAAAAATGTTAAACACCAGTAGTGCAAGATAAGGGCGAAGCCCCATGATTGCTGTTCCGGCACGGTGGGATGGCGTATGTGCACAAGCATTACTATTAGGACAAGTATAGTCATCTTGCCAGGTTCCTCCTGGAGGGGTGAGCATTGTTTGGAAGGTGAGTGTTACAAGAAGCAAAAGAACCACCAACATGGCGCCGCGAGTTTCTGCTCTGATCACAGCAGGAAATCTATGTCCAAAGGCTTTACGCCATAACATACGTTTGATCTTGCAATTGTTCACCTGAGTTCCCAATAAGACAACAATAGCCTCTAAATTGTTATCATGTAGATCAATTCACAACGTATGGTGAGTCATTACAATTACCAACAATAGAAGTAGAGAAACCTTCATTATACAATCTCTATTCTCCCTTGTTAACAAAAAAGATGGGTAAAGTGAACTTACTTGAGATAGATCTTTCTCTTTTGCAACATCAAGGCAAGTCTTGCCTTCTGCATTCTTCAAATCTAATAGTTCTGGTCCCCCATAGAGATGCCAAGCTTGGTGAAGCCAGATCAACAACAACTGATAAGCATAGAGCTGGTTATATTTTAAGGCAATATGTAGTGCATTTTCATCAAGATTTGTCAATTCAAAAATAGACATTGGATAGGAATTTAAAAATTCAATCAAAAGGTCAAGGTTTCCTATTTGAGCTGCATAATGCAAAGGAGTGAAACCATTCTTTCCATGAACACAACCAAGCTTGCTGTCAAACTTTAGTAGACGGAGCACCACTTTTCGTAGTCTTGCGTGCAAATCAAGGTAAAAATTGCGTGCTGTTTGCGGCATTTCAGGGTCCTGTTCGCGTTGTTCTTGCAAAGCGAGCTCCACCTTGTGCATTTCTTGCAACGCCAGGTGTATAGGGGTCAAACCATTTCTATTTAACTTCGACAAAAACGAAGACTTTAACCTTGTGATCTCGACCGCAAATGAGTAATGTCCTGCTGATGCAGCAGCGTGCAAAGGAGTCTCCGCGAATGGGATATTGCCAATTTCGTCCAAAACACGCGGATGGCTCTCTATCAATCTGTACAAGGCTTCGATGTCTCCTTCTCGACCAGCACTTAAACACTCATCAATGACATTTAGCGGAACCCTCTCACGGCCTGCTGATCGGACAGCGCTCAAAAAGTCGTCAACGATATTTTTCGGAACACTCTCATTTTCTGTTGATCGGGTAGCGCTCAAAAACTCGTCAATGACATTTTTCGGAACACTCAAGTTGGCCATCAAGCAATTAAGGGACAATGCCTTGGAAGCTTGGAAAAAACAAAAGGCGATTGAAGAATTAGTGACCAAACCAGAAGATCGGGCGTCATCATTTATAGGGGAGGATCACATATGTGTCCGAAAATGGCCAGCGGGCCAGGACTTGTCTGGCGCTTCTGAATTCCTAAGCTTTCTTAACGCAGAGTTTTACTTCTTGAAATATTATAATTCATGAAAAATCTTTTTCTTTTTACCTTTTAGTTTTATTTTAAAAATTTCTTTTCAAGAACTTAGAACTAAAAGTTTACCTTTGAATGTATTGATTTTCATACTTTTTAGAATGTTTTTGATAATGGATTTAGAAGTTGATTTTCAACATCAATAAATAAAAACCGACATCGTAGTTGTTCTCAATAACCAATCTGACACATGGTTCGCTCTTCTCCGAAGTGACAGCGACCCTTTAATTGGTAGGAGGTATGCAAGAAGGATAGTTGGAAAAAATAGAGAATCTAAGAAGAGCACCGGCATGTAAAAGGGTGAATATGGGACGAGCCTTTATACTGCATGTGACTTACGTCGCGATACTTGTAAGCAACAGACATTACGTTATTTGTTTTAGCTTTTGTCTTCTTTAAAAATTAAAGCAACATTATCTTCTCCTTTGTTAATGGTTTGCGGATAGACGAATTGGCTCCACCATGTCTGTTTTGTGCATATTTACAATGTCATCGGATTCTATTCCTACCATGCGTCATTCGTGCTCCTTGCCTCCCACTCGCTATTAATCATGGATTCTGCCTTGCCAAAGTCACCAACAATGTTGAAATTGTCAGTCTTTGGACCAAACGTAATATATCAAGCTATTAACGCCCCACGTGGAGTTATTCTTGGGCAACATTCTCCCGTTCTGTTTCCTACAGACAAAAAAAGCAAGATTGTTTGCTTCATTTGGTTTGATTTACTTTAACTTTTTCCTTTCTTTAGATAACTGAAGCAACATTCTTTCATTTCAGTTTCTACAGAAAATAGATGCAACATGCCTTGCTTGACTATTTTATTTGCTTTAAAAAATTAAAGCAACATTCCTTCCTTTTGTTCCTCATGTAGCACGATATGGGCACATGGTTTCTTCTAACCCAAATGTCGCATCTAAGAAATGAACCCACCATGCTACTTAGGAAGAAAGAAAGATGGATGTCCAACATATTGCTTTATTTGACAATGCATAAGATCACTTTAATTGAATTCATATCGTGCCAATGCAATGCCTGTTTAATAGCCTAGTGTCCCATAATGGCACTGTAAATCTCTTTATAAAGTTGAAGCAATATTCTTTCCCAACTAGTTAGGTTCGATTAGCTTTAACTTGTGGTTTTCTAGAATATTAAAGCAAAATTCTTTCATTATGTTTTCTATAGACATTGGTAACAACATTCTTTACTTCATTTGGACTAATTTGCTTTAACCTTCTTTTTTCTTTTTTCTTTTTCTTTTTTTCCCCTTTAGGACATTGAAGCAACATACTTTCATTTTATTTTCTGCATAAAATAGAAACAATAACTAGCACCCCTCAAGATCACAATTTCTGTGTTGCTACTAGATGGGTGCACCCCAGGGAGGTAATGGAGACCTAAAAGACTAAAGTCCAGTGCTCCACCAATAATAAATCATTGACTCCATGGTACCAAAGCTTGATTATGATAAGTCATTATCGTATTTCATAAGTGGTAATCCTGACTCCAATCCAAATTACTCTCCAACATCTTTAACCGAATGAGAAACTAAGATATAAACTTGAATGTGATTGATCCTATCATCAGGACTTTTTTTTAACCTTGTTGAAGCTATGTAATATTGACTTTGGATTAGACTCATACCTTATCTTATTTATCCAATAAGGTATGGTTGTTCATCTCAACCTTTATTATTAATAAAATATGTCAGGGTTGTGCCTTCGTTTACAACATTCCTTACTTAACTATGCCGTATTTGCTTTAGCTTTTGTCTTTTCAGAAATTAAAGCAACATCTTCACTTTTGTTCCTCATGTAACAAGATATGAACGCATAATCCTTTCTCACCCAAACCTTGCATCTAACAAATGAACCCATGATGTTACTTACGAAGAAGAAAGATGGATGTCCAACATTCTTAGGCAAGTCAAATACCTTTTTTTTTTTTTCCTGTCTCTAATATGTATAGTATAAGCCCGTGCACTATATCTAAATTTACTCTCTACCATATCACAAACATAAAATTCATTGATGAGAAATACACCAAATATATACGTTCTTGGCACCGCGCAGAAAATCCTCAATAGAGTGTCGCTTTCTCAATGTAGTGTTTCACTGCTTTGAATGTTGTAGTTCGTTTGAATGTCTCTTTCTCCTATCTTTTTGTTTTATTTTGGAAATTTATTTTAAGAATTTAGAACTAGAAACAAAAGTAAAAATTTACGTTTGGATGTGTTGATCATCATACTTTTTAGAACGTGTTTGATAATTGATTTAGAAGTTGTTTTTCCAAATCAATAAATAAAAACCGACTGAAACTTGTACTTAGTAACCAATCTGACAGCAACGCTTTAATAGCTACTAGGTACGTTAGAAGGGTAGTTGGATCTAACAAGGGCGCGGGTCTGAAACAAGGCCAGCTGGAAAAATGGTGACTATGAGATAAGCCTTTAGACTGCATGTGATACACGTTCAAGCAAACTCAGGTAAGCACCCAAACAAAATAGCCAATTCTATGAATTATTTGCATATGCGGCATGTGGCTTGGACAGCAACACATTTACGATGTACATAATGCATAAGCTATAGTGGCCTCAAGCGCCGTGAAAAGGAAGAACGGCGATTCGACTTTCCACAAGAAACAAAAGTTAAAGCAGATCGGATTTACTAATGCAAAGAATGTTCTTTCTAGCTTCTATAGGTCAATAGTAGAAAAAAATTGTTAATCCAAATTTTTTTCTAAAAAATAAAAGGCTAAAGCAAGTAGCCCTGTTGAAGCAAAGAATGCTTTCTTTATTCTGCCTAGAATAGAAGGAAAGAATCTTACTTTTTCTTTTATGGAAGTCACGAATGCCACTTCCATCTTTCATAGAAAGACGGAAGGAAAGAATGTTATTTTCAATTTTCTTTTTCTTAAAAATGAAGTTAAACCAAATAAAATTTAATAAAACTAAGAATCTTGCATCAATTTTTTTTAAAGAAAATAGAAGGAAATGATGTTACTTCAATTTCTTTCGATGTTACTTCAATTTCAAAAAGAAAGTAAAAACTAAAGCAAATCCAACCAATGAAGCAAAGAATTTTGTTCAGGGAAAGATTGTTGCTTCCTCTTTCTAGAAAAGACAAAAGCTAAAACAAACTTGATTTGATTAAATAAGGAATGTTCCCTCTATTTTAACTTGAGAAGAAAAGGAAAGAATGTTGCTTCAAATTTGAAATAAACCAAAAGCTTAATCAAATTTGACCGAACTAAGCAAAGAATGTCACCTTTGTTTTCTATATAAAATAAAACGAAAGAATATTATTCCAAGTTTCTAACATGGCAACAGCAAATGCAAATTGGCTTGATAAGGCAAAGAATGTGCTTTCTTTTATTTTTATTTTTCTATAGAAAGTAAAAAGGAACCAATAGTGCTTCAATTGTTTAAATACAACAAATTTAAAGCAAATAGGAACCGATGAAGCAAAAAATATTGTCTTTATTCTCTAAAGAAATCAAAAAAGAAAGAATGTTGCTTCTATTTTCAGAATGTTGCTTATATTTCTAGAGAAAACATAAGTTAAATCAAATTGAAACCCAGTGAAATGGGGAATGTTACTTTTGTTTTACTTCCATTTTCTAAAGGAACCCTAAGCTAAATCAAATCGAGTTGATGAAGCAAAGAATTTCTTCGGCAAGGTATAGTCCTTGTTTCTTAAAAGAAAAAAAAAATGAAGAATTTCACTTCAATTTTATAAAGAAGACAAAAGCTAAAGCAAATCATATCCAATGAAGTGAATAATTTGTTTCTTCATTTTTTATTGAAAAATGAAAGAATAATACTTCAATTTTCTAAAGAAATGAAGCAAAAAAATGGTACATCTATTTTCTATTAAAATTAAAGTATGTTTTCTCTCTTTTGTATTAAAGTAAAAGGAAAAAAAATGTTGGTTTGCTATTTTGGAGAAAACAAAAAAAGTTAATGGACAATGATGATTTAGAAAATTATCCTGTTAGGTATTGTAAGTGTTAGGTTTAGAGTAAATTAGTAAGGGTAAATATCTAACTACCATGTTTAAGTTATGGGTAGTTTGTAGGGTTTCCTAGTCCTATTCAGTTGGGTTTCCTTGGTGTTAGTATAAAAGGAAACACTATGAGAAAACCTAGTTATGAGGTTAGAGAGATTAGTGTGAGAGATAGAGAGAAAACAAAGGTTTTTTGTATATACTATAACCCTCCTCATCATAGGGAAGAATTGTTCCTTAGGCTAGGGATGTAGGGATTATACTAAACCTCATAATTCATGTGTTTCTTTTCTTGACTAATATTTTCTTTGTGTGTAAGGTGAGATCCTAAGAGATTCTGTGAGTTTGAGATTTACGAGTTTGTTTTTAACAAACTGGTATCGAAGCCAGGTTCCTAAATTAGGGCCAAGGCTTATTCTTTATCAAGTAGTTAGCGGAAGAACGGCTACTTTGGTGTGTACTTAGCACACTACACACAAGAGAAAAGCTGTCAATAGAGGTTTTATTCAAAGAAACCTTTTGTTGAACACTTGGTGTGCAACACATAGTGGGAAAAGCCAAAATTAGCGATTGAGGTATGAATTCTCTTCCTTGGACTTCCTTTGTGTGATTTCCAACTTCTCTGTGGCTGGAAACATTGGGATTTGGTCAAAAAATTGATCGAAGTGCTACGGGTTGCTTTGAACCTGTGTGTTTGAAAAGGGGATTTGCAAATCCTCTTTTGTTTGACCATTTTGTGGAGCAAAGTAGCGTCTTATAGACTCATCAGAAGCTGATCTATCGATTGGCATTCTTTTTTGTCAAAAACCGTCATGGAACAGTAGAAATTGGTGGAGAAAAGTGGTGGCAGTAAACGAGTCTGTCGACCCATGATTCAACCCGAGTTGACTTGTATTGACCCGTTGACCCGAATTCTGAGTTGACTCAGAATCCATTGACACGAGCCCATAAACCAGATCCAAAGACTCAATCTAGCCTAAGCTCTAGACCTAACTCGTCTGTGATTGTTGATCGTTAACCTTTGACCATTGATTGTTGACCGTTGACTGTGGGTGTGAGTATACAAGCTGGACATAATTTTCAAGTGTTTTTTGTGCCAATTTTTGCAGTATTTTCTATGATTCTTTTTGAGATATATATTTTTTTTATTTTTTGGGATAGTCAAAGGGGTATTTTGGTCAATTTGGTTGGCATTTGTTGAGGGGTATTTTGGTAATTTTGTACTTTTGATTTATATTTAAGGGGGAAGTCAAAAGGGAGTTTATTTGTTATGATGGATGATATGAATACTTTTAGTAGAGGTGTGATCATGTTAATTTCATCTAATTTCCAAACTTAGAAGCCATGAATGGAAGATTACTTGATTAGTAGAGATTTGTATGATGTTATGGAAGGAGATTCAGCTTTAGACCTGAGAAGCTAATTGATAAAGGTGGTAGAAGTTGAACAAGAAAATTGTTTATCAAATCATACAATTTGTTAAGGACAATATTTATCACCATATTGTGCAAGAGACTAAAGCAAGTGAGCTATGGAAGAAGCTTGAGGCTTTCTATGAATGCAAGACTCCTCAAAATAAGGTTTCCCTACTTAAGAGGTTAATTAACTTGAAGTACAAGGTAGGATAGTCGATGACAGAGTTCTTGAGTGAATTTAAGCCTTTGGTGAACTAGTTGGTGATAGTAAAAATTGTTCTAGAAGATGAATTGCAAACAATGTTACTATTAAGTAACTTACCGAACAGTTAGCAAACATTGGTAGTCACTTTCACAAACATAACTCCAAGTAACGCTATGAGTATGAAGATAGTCCATGAAAGTTTGCTTAATGAAAAAATCAAAGTAAATAAGAAAGGAGCATTTGGACATACATAAGTATTGGTTACAAAAAGGAGGGGGAGAAGCAGACATGCAAACATAAATATTAATAGAAGCAAAAGTAGAGGTAGAAGCAAGAGTAAAGCACCAAATTTTGATACATCACGTGGAGCATCACGTTCAAGGAGAGATGTTAAGTGCTATCATTAAGATAAGTTTGGCCATTATAAGAGAGACTGTAAAAGGCTCAAGGAAGAAGAACCAAGGAATGAAGAAAAAGAAGTTGAAAAGGATATAGTGGCAACTACATCTAGTATTAAGGATATTATGATATTTTGTGATCCTCATATTAACATCTTACGTCAGGTTTCGTCTTGGATTGTCAATATAAGTGCATCTTTTCATGTTATCCCATATGAAAGGTTCTTTATATCTTATACAGGTGGTGATTTTGGGTGCATTAGCTTGAAGAATAATGCACAGGAAAAGATAGTTGGCATTGAAGATGTAGTCTTGGAGACTAGTGTTGGATGTAAGCTAATGCTAAAGAATGTCAGACATGTTCATGAGATTTGTTTCAACTTGATTTCTACTAGTGTCCTTGATGATGAAGGATATGATAATTACTTTGATGGAGGTAAGTGGAAACTCAATAAAGGTTCTCTCATACTTGCAAAAGGGCAAAAGGTTAGTACTTTTTACAAAACTGAAGCTAGTATTTAGAAAGGCAAGGTAAATGTGGTGGAAGATAACCACATGGAACTATGGCACAAGCGACTTGGACATTTGAGTGAGAAGGGACTTCAGCATTTGATAAAGAACACAATCATATTAAGAGTCAATGGTGTTGATTTGCAATTGAATCCTTGTGATCATTGCTTAGTTGGAAAGTAACATAGAGTCTCATTTTGAAGAAGGCCCTTGTCCGAAAGAAAACATGTTCTTGATTTGATTCATTCATATATGTGTATATTGAAGATGAAAACTTTTGGTGGTGTTATGCATTTTGTTACCTTCATTGATGATCATTTTAGAAAGGTATGGGCTTATGCATTGAAGACTAAGGATCAAGTGTTGGAGGTCTTTAAACAATTTTAGGCTATGGTTAAGAGAGCAACTGGAAGGAAACTGAAATCCATCTGTATAGATAATGGAGATGAATATAGAGGGCTATTTGAAGAATATTGTAGAACTTAGGGTATCAGGCTTTAAAAGATAGTTCCTAAAACTCTAAAGCAAAATGGGGTTGCAGAATGGATGAACAAAACTATTGTTAAGAGGATCAGGTGTATGCTTTCACATTTTGGATTATCTTAGTCATTTTGAGGTGAAGTTATGTGTACTACAGTAGATCTTATTAACTTGTCTCCTTTAGTTCCATTAGAAGGTGATTTACCTAAGAAAGTATGGACTGACAAGGAGGTTTCTTTTAAACACTTAAGAGTATTTAGCTGCAAGGCATCTGTTTACATTACTAAGGATGAAAGGAACAAGCTTGATTATAAAACTTAAGATTGCATTTTCTTAGGTTATGAACATGATGAGTTTGGATACAAATTATGGGATCTAGCTACAAATAAATTGATTAGAAGCATAGATGTTATTTTCTTTGAAGATCAGACTATTGAAGATCTTAAGAAGATTGAAAAGCCAAGAGTTGTTAATGAAAGTCTTAAGGATATAACTCCTTCTTCTTCTCCAGTAAGTGCACATGAAAGAAAACTAGACAAGAAGATTCACTTGAAGATGTAGCAAGTGAAGAAGTTCCTAAAACTACAATTACTGAAAAATCTAAAGGACATGTTGATAATAATCCAACTAAGTCATCAACCCAGCCCCTAGTGAGAAGATCTAGCAGAAAGCATTAACCTTCATTGAAATATCCATCACATGAGTATTTGATGTTGACTAATGGGGGAGAACCATAATGCTATGAGGAAGCTAATGAATGTGAGCACAAGAAAGAGTAGAAGGAAGCAATGCGAAAGGAGATGAATTCCTTGCAAGAAAACCACACTTATGATCTTGTGATATTATCTAAAGGTAAGAGAGCACTTAAAAATAAATGAGTGTACAAGCTGAAGTCAGAAGATAACAATCCACTACCAAGGTACAAGGTACGGTTGGTTGTGAAGGGTTATAATTAGAAGAAAGGTATTGACTTTAAGGAGATTTTCTCTCCTGTGGTGAAAATGTCATCAATTAGAGTTATTCTTGGTTTGGCTGCTAGACTAAACTTGGAGATAAAACAACTTGATGTGAAGACTGCAATTTGTCATGGAGACTTAGAGGAAGAGATTTATATGGAACAACCTGAGGGCTTCATAGAGAAAGGTAAGGAAAATCTTGTATGTCGAATGAAGAAGAGCTTGTATGGTTTAAAACAAGCACCTCATTAGTGGTACAAGAAGTTTAAGTCATCTATGTTACAGAATGGTTATAACAAGACCAGCTCAGATCATTATGTATTTGTAAAGCATTTTGCAAGTAGTGATTTTGTCATCCTACTCTTATATGTTGATGATATGTTGATTGTTGGCTAAGATATTAAAAAGATTAATGAATTAAATAAAGATTTAAGTAAGTCTTTTGCAATGAAAGATTTAGGACTAGTAAAGAAAATCCTTGGTATGGAAGTTAAATATGACAAAGAACATGAAAAGTTATGGCTATCTAAGGAGAAATATATAGAAAAGGTACTTTAGAGATTTGGCATTAACAAGGCAAAAGCAATAAGTACTCCACTTACAAGTCATTTCAAACTGAATAAGGAGCAGAAGCCTGAAAGTAAGAGTGAGGTTGAATATATGAAGAAAACACCTTACGCATCTGCAGTTGATAGCTTGATGTATGCTGTAGTAAACACTAGATTAGATATTGCTCATGTAGTTGTAGTAGTTAGTCATTTTTTTGCAAATCTTGGTAAAATGCATTAGGAAACTATGAAGTGGTTACTCAGGTACCTTAAAGGAACTCCTAAGTTATGTTTGTGTTTTGGTAATGATGAGCTTGTATTGGTTGGATACACAATTAAATATATGGTTAGAGACCATGATGGGAGGAGATCTACAACATGATACATGCTCACCTTGACAAGGAGAGCAGTTTCATGAAAATCTAGGCTAAAGGATTATGCTACCTTGTCTACAACAAAAGCAAAGTATATAGCAATTACTAAGGGCAAAAAAGAAGTTTTGTGGATGAAGACATTTCTTTAGGAACTTGGTATAAAAAAAAGGATGGTTATCCTTTATAGTGACAACTAAAGCTTCATTTGCCTTAGTAAAAATAAGTCATCTCATCTAAGGTCTAAGTATATTGATGTCAAATTTCATTAGTTAGAGATGTATTAAAATCCAAGTAGTTAGATCTTGTGAAGATTCATATTAATGACAATGGAGTAGATATGTTGATAAAGCCACTGACAAGAGACAAGTTAGAGATATGTCAGTGGATTGCTAGAATGGTCTCCAAGTAGAGTCAAGTCTAGGAAGCAATGCTCTTTCTCTTATGGAGTAGGGACGTTACACTAATGTTACTCCAAAAAGGGAAAACTATTAAGTTTGGAATAAATTAATAAGAGTAAATATGTAACTTCTGTGTGCATGTTGTGGGTAGTTTGTAGGTTTTCCCAGTCCTATTCTGTTTGGATTTCCTTAGTGCTAGTATAAAGGAAAACACTATAGGAAAACCTAGTTAT
Organism: Casuarina cunninghamiana; assembly: GCA_028551485.1. Taxonomy (NCBI): domain Eukaryota; kingdom Viridiplantae; phylum Streptophyta; class Magnoliopsida; order Fagales; family Casuarinaceae; genus Casuarina; species Casuarina cunninghamiana. The sequence continues at coordinate 19,678,440 of CM052363.1, read as the reverse complement.
AAGGTTGGAGAGATTAGTGTGAGAGATAGATAAAAAATAGAGGTTTTTTGTATACAGTGTAACCTTCCTCATCATAGTGAAGAATTGCTCTTTAGGTCGAAGACATAGGAATTATCCCGAATCTCATAATTTCTATGTATCTTTTTTTTACTAATATTCTTTTTGTGTGTGTTGTGAAATCCTAAGAGATTCCATGAGTTTGAGATTCACGAGTTTGTTTTTAATAGTAAGAATATGGTCTATGTTTTAATGATAAATCTTTAAACTTAGTAATCTACATAAATGTCTATTGCATCTTCATATGCATTGTATGATTTCCTATTCCACGTCTTTTTCAAAAATGCTTCTCTTTGAAAATAGCATTTGAATGACACTCATTCATACTCGAGTATTGAGGTGTATTAATATTACAAAACTCTTTTGAGCAAAACAACTACAGGAAAAACATTTCCTAACCTTAACTCAGTAGCCACCGTATTTTAGGAAAAATCCATTTTTGGAAAATCCTTTGCTTAAACACTCATATTTTAAGGAAGAAAAATTTTCTAACCAAAAGTTTGGGCGTGCTTATCAAAATAAGACTTCTTGATTAAGTTGGCTATTTTTAGAAAAAAACATATTCTTGTTAAGTGTCAAATCCAAAAAGACCGAATATTTTATGCTTACTACTATGCACTATAATATTTTCTTTTACTCAAAGAACTAGAACTTTGAAGTTTTGCTAAACATTCAATTTTCTCAAAATTCTTCAAAACTGGTTCTTGAAGAACTAACAAGCTATATCATGGTGCAAATTATGCTTTAGAATGTTGATACAATACTTGTTGTGCTAACATATTTAAAATGAGTGGGCTTTCATGCTGTGAATATTTTATTTGAGTAGATATGCATAATGCTTAATTCTTAAATCAACATTGATTATATGACTTAACTCATTACTTGAATGAATGTAGATGCAAAGTTGTGTGTCATGGATTGAATACAGATTCAAACTTGCTTTGCTTAAATCCATGTGCAATCACTTTAAATAATAGATCATGTGCTCTATAAGGGCCTTAAGCAAGACATGATTGATCAAATAGAAAATGCACTTCTCACGTTATAGCTATTAGTTTTTGAAGTACATATCATAGCATAGTGTTTGAAGTACATATCATAGAAAATGCAGTGTACTATGCTATGATTTCAACCTTGGTTTTGTTGATATTTCTTAAAAGTATTTTTGTTAGTAGTGGATAAAACATAGGTGATTGACAAAATTAATTAAAAACCTAATTCATCCCCTTTCTTAGGTTGCTTTAGGGACATTGAATGATAAAATCCTAAAGTAAAGTTAATGTTAGACTATGAGGTTATTTCTAATAATTGACAATGTCTCTTTAAAAAGAAAAAGTTACATTCTAAAGTTAATATGATTTTTTTTTCTTAAGAGATTATTGGTTTAGAAATAATTTTGAATATTAATTTTAGTAAGTAGATATTGATTTGACAACTTCATAATGAAATGCTAGAGAAATGATATAAGGTTGAAATAGTGGACAATAACTCACACATAAAACTAGGTTTATGCCTTTTACTAAAATAAGGGTTAAGACCTTATTTACATCCATTTTATAGTGATCACTACATTAAGTAGTGATGAAGCCATTTAAATGGAAAAGGAAGGAAGAAGCCAGTTAAATAGAAAAGAAAAAGTAGAAAATGAAAGCTATATTTATTACACTTTAATGGTAAAGTGTATAGCTAGATAGATCATTCATTCTTGTGTGCTAAACAAAAGTCTCACACCAAAAATGTGATTTCTTGTGGTAAAACTTAAACAATAGAAATATCTGTCTAACTCTTGAACTACTAGCTTTAAAGTTGAGCTTTTGTGCCTTTGAAAATAACTTTTAAGTTGCACCACTATATGTGACCTTGAGTCTAATGTTCTTCAACATGTGGATGCATGTATGTAGGGCAAAAATCCCACACCAAAAACATAATCCCTTATGATAAAGGTTAATTAAAGGAAATGTCTCTTCAACTCTTGAATTAACTTTTGGATTATGATAACTCTATTTTTATAGAGTTATTTTGACTATTTTAGGATATAAATAATACCTAAGTTTTACAAGATACTATTTAATTTTTTATATATTTATATAAATTTGTGTTATTTATGCCACAAACCCCAAAAGAGCGTGAGAAACAAAGGAAAAGAAAGCTACAAGAAGGCACATGAAGAATAAAAGGAAAGGAAGAGAGAATAAAATGAAGGCAACGTGTAAAGTAGCAAAAAGAAGAAAAGGACAAAAAAGTCAAAAGAAGAAAGGAAAGGTAACATGTAAAAGAAAAGGAAAAAGACAAAAAGGACAAGAAAGGAAATAAAGGAAAAGAGCAAAAAGTGAATTGTGAAGCTTAGGGCACACTACTTAAGAAGAGAAAAAAAGGAGGAGCAATGTGAATAAAAAGAGAAAGAGAGAGGTGCCGCACAAGAGAAAGAAAATGAGGAAAGAGAAAAAGAAAAGAAAAGTGTGTGCCGCTGGAACCAAGGAGGAGAGAGAAAAAACCAAAGAAGAAAGAGAAAATCAAAGAAGAAAAAGAGAAATAGAGGCACGAAAGCTTCCCTCTACTTCATATCATTCCTGATCTTGGTTTGATTTGTAGGAATTTTGTAAAGAATTCTTAAAGAAAAGACAGTGTGGTGACAACTTTCCTATTTTTTGTTTAAGCTGTTTTGCTTAATTTCTACTATTGCTTTGGTTTGTTATTTTATTATGTTCTAAACTTCTTTTGTTAGAGCGAAGATATAACCTAACTATAATGATGTGAATTTTATAAGTTTCTATACTTTACAAGATATTTTATTTATATTAGTTATATATTATTATGTTTAATACTTTTAAGTGATTGGCCACCAATTGAATGGTTTGATGTACATGTTTGAGACTGAAAGGTAATAATATGCAATTGCTTCTTATAATATATAACCATGAATTAAATATAGATAGACATATACCATGTTATTTGTGTGGCTTTTGGTGATAAGATAATTGAGAGATTTATTGTAAACCAAGAATATTTACAAATCCTAATGCATTTGGTTTGTTTCAATTTATATATATAAATATAGTGAATTAATAAACTAAATAGATTTACTATACCTAAACATAGGATAGTGAATAAATTAGGAAATTCTGCCATCACATAGATATTATGCCTCTTGCAAGCATACATAATTTACATTAGTACCTCATAATTATGGTGAAATCGGACACTTTAACATGTTTTGTGTATTTAGTTTTATTAAATCTAATTGGTTAGTTTATTCTCTATCAATTTGGTTTGCTAGATAAATTCTAGGAGTTGTTCACCGTTAGTAATTAGTTGGCTTAGTAATCACCAATCTCTATGGGACAATATCTTACTCATCATTATATTACTTATTCGACATGTTCACTTGCATCTAAATTTCACCAAACAATTAAGCCTTTAGACCTTCTAATACTTTTGGCATTAAAAAATCCTTGACATAAGAAAAGGGAGAACTTTTTCTTATTATATCAATTTTTTTCTTACAAATAAAAATATATTTGAATGAATACTACAACAAATAAGTCCTAAAGAAAAATATAAGACAATTATTTACGTGGAAAATCCTATAAGGTAGTAGAAAGTATTACAATGTAAATTAAAATACTAGTTGTTACTTTAAAAAAATAGAATTTACAATAATATATCAAACACAACAATCCATGGATAACATATATTTATATAGTTACAAACTCTACAAGCAAATATATGTTGTAATGAAATAGATATAAAATCCAGTATAGAAGAATCAAAAGGGAGATGCTGGCTTGTTTTGAATGCTGTCAATAGGAGACAAGCGCCCACGTGGCGATGCTTCCTACAGACCGCTGCTGTAAGAAGCTTTTCTAGGTCGCTTGAATCCAAGTGGCTGCAGGATCCTCTTTAGGATCCAGGTATGATCGTCGTAACTGTGTAACATTTACAAAATCTAGCCGCCTAGTGGCCATCTAAGTTGTATTTGAAGCTTCTCTTCGGTTTTTATATTGAGACTTGGTTTTGGGATCAAATCGAAACCCAATCTACATGCCAAACATCTTTCTTTATTCTTTGGCGCTCAAACTTATTTTAAGTACTGAGAAAGAAAGTTTAGAACTTGATTCTAAACAAGTCTTTGAAGTTTTCATAATTTGTTGTTGTATTAATCTATCAATTTCAAATGACCCTCAAATGAAATTATTGATTTTTTGTTTCCTTTTTAATGAACGAATTTGAACATTCCAACAAAATATTTTGATAAGACAATGTTATCATGAAAACAAAAGTTATTTATGACAATGCTTCAAAACATAATAGTACTTTTATTGTGTCTTATTTTCTAAGGCTGGTAATGGCATGGTTCACGAAGGGGAAAAAGAACAAAAATAAAGGAAGATCTCCACAAAAAAGAAGATGAAGGAGGAGTAAAAGAAAAAGTAACAGAAAAAGAGAAAAAGAAAGAAAGAGAAACACGAAAGAAAAAGGAAATGGTAAAGAATTTAGAAGTGAAAAATACAAATAAAGAAGAAGAAGAGTCAGAAACGATTTTATCCACATGCTTTAGAATTCCAAAACGTACAAAACTAAAGAGAATAGAGGAAACAGATAAAATAGGGAGTATTTTGAAGATTAAGCAAAACAAGTTGATCATTTATTACAAAAAAATGAGTTTATTTGCATTAAGAAAATGAAAGACTAGCTTTGTAGGCTTAAACCAAAATTACTTATGCTTACTGTGGATTGAACAATCCTAAAAATGTGCCAGCAACTGAAATTTGATTTGAAAGGAATTTATGTTTCTTTTTTTTGATGATTCTACGGCCAATGTTGACTACTTTTTCTTTTTTCTTTCATAAAATGTTCTTTGTGGCTGAGAGAAGATGTATATCCACTTCAAATGTTCTTTTATAACTTATTGCATCACAACGCGCAAGATTGTGCTTGTCAATAGGAAGCCATCAAACTACTAAACTTAATGCAATTTGGCCTGAACTTGTTTAATTTGATTCGTATTGGAGAAGAAGAAAAAACATCAACAGTGGCTCAATTTGCTAACTGTTAAGTTGTAAATGTCTTGCATTTTATCTATTTAGACCCTGTATAGTGATGGGCTTTTAGTGGGTTTAGGCTTAATGACCCAAACCCATGATTAGGGTAATTACCCTATTTTTATTTTGTAATTAAGTTTTTTCAATCTTTAATCAAGAATCCGTGAGAGGAATTTTCCCTAGCTTCGAGTTCAATTTTGGCTTCCTCAGACATTTTTCTCAATCTAAGATGGTATTGAAAGCCATTTGAGGATTCTACCCTAGCTCTGTAAGTTCTTTTCTCTTTTCTTGTATTATTTTTTTTTTCCTTTTTCATTTAAAGCCAAAATAATACCTTTTTCTTGATTCCTTTTAGGAGAACAACCGATCTTGTTCTTCTAATCTCTTTTCCAGTCTCATTCGGCCATTTTTCATTTCATTTTTGGTCGATTCACCACCTTCCACTACAGTGTCGATCGGGAGTGCCGCCACTATTCAAAACGGTGTGTTTTGTCTAGGGTTAGGAGTCTATCTAGTTAAATTACCCTTTTGACCCTTTCTTGTGTCCAGTCAAACACACCGTTTCACTTATTTGTTAGGTCACATAATTTGTTTTTACCTGAGTCTAGTTCATGACCCGTTTTCTTGCGACCCAACGCGCACCATTTCATTAAACGGTTAAACGCACGTTTCACTTCCCAGTCCATATGCCCTATTTTGTCACATCCCTAATGCATACCGTTTCATTACACGGTTAAACACACGTCTTGTTTATCTGGTCTGCCCATTCCAGATCCAGTTCTCAACCCACTTCCTCACGAACCTGATGTGCACCATTTCATTAAATGGCCAAAACATGCATTTCGATTAGGCTCGAGCTTGGGCTCAGGCTTCCTTTGGATCTAGGCTTGACAATCTGGTTCAGGCCTTTTGTGTTTGTGGATCTGAGTCAATCACTTAGACCCCTACCCGGTTAGACGACCCAAGTCGCATCTTTTGTAACCCGTCGCCATCGTCACCTTTTTTGGCACCGTTCTCGCTAGTTTTTGCCACTTTCTTCACCGTTTTTTGCTGCTATGTTCATAGTCGGCTAGTTCTGCCACCATAGGTACTCATTCTGAGTCCTCCAAGGCTGGCAATCTGGCAGAGTTACTGGATCCACTTTCTCTTGTCGTTGGCAATGTTTCCACTATCATTTTGGTTCCCCAAGTCCTTACAGGATCCACAAACTACTTTCCTTGGAGGCGTAAGATGCTCATTACTCTTGGCTCCAGAGATAAACTTGATTTTGTGAATGGGAAGTTGCCATAGCCTGCTAATGATGATCCCTGTGCTAGTCTTTAGGAAAAATGCAACCTAACAGTGCTTTCTTAGCTGATGCACTTTGCCTCTCTTGAGATTGCGAATGCGATTTTTATGTGCCATACTACTAGTGCTACATGGAAAATGTTGGAAACCAGATGTTCCAAAATTACTAGTACTCATCGGTATGACTTGGAGCAACAGATTGGAGAAGTTAAGCAACAGCCGAATGAGTCTATCACCAAATATTTCTCTCAACTTTCTAATCTTTGGGCAAAATTGGATAAATGTTTGTCGATGATCAAGTGCAAGTGTAAGAAGTGCACATGTGATTTTCTAGCTTTGTTGGCAACCGAGAGGGATTCTAGACAGGTCATTCACTTTTTACTTGGTCTTTAACTTGTTTGTGCTATAGTGAAGAGCAACATCACTTCACGTAGCCTTGTTCCATCCCTTGATGGGATCTTTCTATTGGTTATGGATGAAGAACATCAACGTTGTCTACATGTTGATCATGGGAAGACTAATTTATCTACATTTACTATACAAACCCCCATGTCATTTGGTAGAGGGTTTGGAACTAGTCGAAGGGATAATCATTCTTTTACAGCTGGCAATTTGCGACATTCCTCTAGTAGTGTTGGCTTTGAACAAGGAGGGTCATGACCATTTTGTGATCATTATCATCGGCAAGGACATACTAAGGATAAGTGTTATCAACTGATTAGGTGTATCTCATGAAACACAAAAGTCAAGTGTTATTAACTGATCACACGTTTGTTCTTTACCATGGTCAAAACCTAATTTCAGACTCATATTTGCCGCTTGCATTCCGATAATGGGTATAAGTTCTTTAGTCATGAGTGTGTTTCTTTCCTTTAACTCTAAGGAGTTCATCATGAGAGCTCGTGTGTCCATATCCAAAGCAGAATGGCATTGTAGAGCATAAACATCAACACATCCTCGATGTTGCACATGCGTTACGATTCCAAGCTATTATTCTAGACCATTATTGGGTCGGTATTTTGATTGCCACTCACATTACTAATCATCTTCCTACTTCTGTTTTAGATGGCAAAACTCCCTTTGACATCTTGTTTGGTAAAGCACCATGTGTTTCACATTTTTGAATTTTTGGTTGTTTGTGTTATGTTACCGTCATTCCATGTGGGGATAAGTTTGCCCCCCATGCTCAACCATGCGTGTTTACAGGATATTCTTCTTCTTAGAATGGTTATCGAGTTCTTGTCCTCACCACCCGCACTTTTTCCATTGTTCGTGATGTTGTATTCCATGAGTTAGTCTTTCCTTTTGCTTAGTCCTAGTCTTCCCATCTTGTTTCTCACCTCAGCGAGGATCAGTCCTTTGTTCCTTTAGATCCTAATACCTTGGTTAATCCTACTCCTTCATCATCCACATCAGGGCCTATTGCTCCTAATGTTTCTCCCTCATTGGATGTCCCAGTTACGTTACCATCTCCTTCCTCTAATCTCGTTGTGGATCCATCCATTGTGGTTCCATCCACTGTGGATCCATCCACTATGGCTCCACCCACTGTGGATCCACCTACTGTGGATCCATCCTTTATGCCCCTTCCCACCATCACCACTCCTATTGTCAAACGTTCACACCACAAATTCAAACTTCCTATATGGACTCAGGATTATCACCGTCATCATATCACTTATGAGTCTAATAAACACCACTCAGTGGGTCCTTGAGCCATACCATATTCTATCTTTTAGTTTGTGACCCTAGATAACTTATCTCCCACACATCGAGCCTCTATTGCCTCTATCTCTTCCATCCATGAACCATCCTACTATCATGAGGTAGTTTGTGATCCCCATTAGGTGGATGCTATGACCAGTGAACTTCATGCATTAGAGGCTAATCAAACGTGGAAGTTGGTTCCTTTGCCCCCAGGTCTTAAGCCGATTGGGTGTCAATGGGTTTACAAGATTAAGTACCGTGCTGACGGATTCATTGAGAGATATAAAGCTCATCTTGTGGCCAAGGGCTATTCTCAACGGTATGGGATTGATTATGAGGAGACTTTTTCACTAGTGGCTAAGATGGTGACTGTCCAGTGTATCATGGCATTGGCTTATATGTTTCGTTGGTCCCTTCACCAAATGGATTTTCATAATGCATTTCTCCACGGAGATTTGCACAAGAGGGTCTACATGTTCTTGCCTCATAGGATTCAGACTACTTCTACAAGTCCCCCAAAAGTTTGTTGTTTGCTCAAGTCTATCTACAAACTTAAGCAAGCTTCTTAGTAATAGTATGCCAAATTTACTACTACTCTTCTTGAGGCTGGCTTTAAGCAATCTTGGCATGAATATGCTTTATTTACATTATGTTGTGGGTTTGCTATTGTGGCCATTCTAATCTATGTTGATGATATGCTCCTTACCAGCAACAATAAGGAGGTCATTGCTTAGGTCAAGTCTTATCTCTATTCTCGGTTCCATATGAAGGATTTAGGCCAAGCTAAGTACTTCCTTGGCATTGAGATTGCTCAATTAGAGAGTGGTATTTTCCTTAGTCAACGTAAATATGCTTTGGAGTTGGTTTCTGAAGTTGGCTTATCTGGGTCTCGACCATGCAAGATTCCTATGGATTAGAATCTGAAAATCACTTCTTTGGAGTATGATGCTAGCGTGCTAGTGATTGTAGCTGATCCTTCCTTAGCTGACCTGGCCCCTTATCAGCGCCTCCTTGAACGCTTCATTTATTTTACTCATACTCGCCCTAACATCAACTATCCTGTTCAGGTACTTAGTCAGTTCATGCATTCCCCAAAATCTTCACACATGGACATGGCTCTGAAGGTAGTTAAATTTTTGAAGGGCACTCTAAGCTTAGGCCTCTTTATGCCTTCTTATACGGATTTTCAGTTGCATGGCTTTTGTGAGTATGATTAAGCCGTTTGTCTTATGTCTCGATGCTCCCTTACCAGTTTCTGCATTAAGTTGGGAGGTTCCTTGATTTTTTAGAAGACTAAGAAACAAGCTATTGTTGCTTGCTCATCTTCTAAGGTAGAGTATTGTGCCATGGCCACTGCTATTTATGAACTTGGTTGCTTACATGGTCTTCTCAGCGACTTATAGGTGCTTGTTCCTAGATCCATACCATTATACTGTGATAATAAAGTTGCCATCCACATTGCCAATAATATCATTTTTCATGAATGTACCAAGCACATTGAGATTGATTGTCATTTTAAGAGAAACAATAGTGGGGCTTGATTCAGACTTGTAGTATTTGTGCACATGAGCAACCTACATATCTATTGACTAAAGCCTTATGTAGTCATCAACATAATTATCTCCTTCACAAGCTTGGAGTATTTGAGTTGTTCAAATCACCAACTTGAGGGAGGCTGTTAAGTTGTAAATGTCTTGTATTTTATCTATTTGGGCCTTGTATAGTGTTAGGCTTTTAGTGGGTTTAGGCTTGATGACTTGAACCCATGATTAGGGTAATTACCCTATTTGTATTTTGTAATCAAGGTAAATTTTCAATCTTTAATCAAGAATTCATGAGAGGAATTTTCCCTAGCTTTGAGTTCAATTCCAGCTTCCTCAAACGTTTTTCTCAATCTAAGACTAACTCTAAGTCTAATCGGTAGATTTGGGATGGAAGGTTTAAATTGTGTAATGAAACCTAAACACATCGTAATATGGATTAGAAATACATTTAGTTTAAGATATATCAAAACTATATTCTTAAGATTTTCTTTGGAGAAAACTTGAAACAAAATTTTGGAAGACCAAAAATGATGTCCAGTAGCAACAACCAGATTACTTACGAAAAGGATAACAAGAAAGAGAATAAAACAACATATTGAATGCAACCCATTTCCAAGCTTGCTATCGTGGGCTGCAACCCACTTCTATCATCAGATTTGGTGATAGAAAAAGTACCAACGTTGAACGTTGTGCAAAATTGGCTTTCTGTGATGAACCAACCATTATGAGTAGCCTTCTAGCATATATATCTTTTGGGCTTGAAAGTGAGCATCAGACAAGCACAAGAACACCTAGCTATTTCCAACTTGCTTCAGTTTGGTTTGAATAGGCCTTTAAGGTAAGTTGAAGTGAAGACTGTTTTTTAGTTTAGTTTGGTGGAATCCCAATGGTGGCTCTTCTACCCACAATGAGTTTACATGTTCTTATTGGCCAACAAGCTCTACAAGCACATCTAGTTATGACATTCAATTTGGTGCCCCATTTTTATACGTGAGAAAAAGATAATTATTTTGGAAGAAATATTAAATTGATCCCTTTAATTGGTTGATTTCTAGTATATTTGAAAGATTCTTGTAATTTTTAGTCTTGGATCATTATGTTCAGACTTTTTCAATAGAAGTTTTTGACAATAGTCTAACTTCTCCATCAAGATCAACTACAATACATATTCTGAAAGGAAATTTATCACACTAACACAAAGCATACACATGCAAACACAAGGATTTAGAGTTGTTTTAGCCCTATGTCCAATCAGGCTCTCTCACTTATTGCACGTGAGATTATATATATGCTTTTAATTCTATTTTCATCTGTAGTGCTAAATATTACAATACCAATATCGTTTTCCTTGTTTGACATCAATGCTAGATAAGTTAAACCCACGTTAATCCACTACATCTATACCGCATAATAAAATTGCATATGATAACAATACATAGATGATGTTTTATAACATCAGCTACTATATCTCATTATTGTTATTGTGCAATTAAAGGTGATATGGATAAGATTTATTTACCTTTCATATTTTTTAGGGCTATTGTGTGAGTGGTATGTCATCTTTGACTAATTTTGCTACAATCGGAAGTAAATAAAAAGATATTGAATCATGTCTCATAAAGTCCCCTGTACTTATCCAAAAAAATAAGTCCCTTGTGACTTCAATATATACCAATCATCTGTCATGTATCCCCAGTTTTTATCTTCTTTTATCTTTTTTTTTTTTTGCATCATGCTTAAAATGGAATTTCCATCCGTCAGTTGATATTCATTTTTTTTTTCATTTTACATGACGATGACGACAATTAAAAAGAAGTTATGTTCGTTTCTATCTTAATGCCCTTTCAGTCCAAATGGGTTGCCCTTGGTAAGAAACAAGTGGACAAGCAGAGCACCGATAGGGCCATGTTCTAGTCCCATGTACTTCTAAGGTGATTGAAAATGGCAGATGCGGCAGACATATCCAGGTGAGGCTGAGAATTTTGGAGATCTGCTTCTTGTCGTCCACCTGTATCTTCTTCAACCGATCACCTTTATTTCACAGTACATGATCTAGAAAAAGTTTATAAACGAAATGCTTTGTTGGAGCACAAATACAACTATACAATATATTAGGCACATACATTGTAAAAAGTCCGACGAGCAGAACATCAGGCTGGACGTCTCAAAACAATAATTCTCACACAACGATTCACTCTTACAATAAAAGGACAAGAATCTACTTTTTCTAATGAAATTTCCATTCTCAAGCACTGTGGTACAAACGTTCCACCTTATTTTTGAAGCAGGCCCAAGGTCATCCTAACCGTACTTATAGCCGGTGAAATGATATTAATGCAAGGAAAGGGCCGTGGCCCGATTGTTATACCAGCACGGTGTGACGCTTTAGCTATACAACTAGGCGTATCATTTGTAGAACAAAAATACTCGTCTTGCCAAGTTCCTCCGGGATAAATTATAAGCATGGTAGCAACCATCAAAAAAGAATTGCGAGGTTTTCACTCAGCCGTTTTAAGTTTAGTGCAAGGAGTCAAAAGTTGTTTTGGGCCTAAGGTGCCCTTGAGACCGTATTGTATGGGGTGGTAAATATTTACTATTCATCCACAAGGTGTATCCCTAGGGCATTCTTCTTGTTGCTTGTGAATTTGGATGTGTATCGTTTGCTCACAATAGTCATCCTAGGAGGGATAAGCTTGATAACAAAACTATCCAATGTTGTAATATTAATGTTTGATTGAGAAAATCTTGAATTTACATTTTGTCCGGAAGGAACGCTCTTACTTGCTTGGCTAGCCACTTGCTGGTTTATATAAATGATCGTTGCCACAAAATTCAATGGCGACTTTGAAAAAGTAAATGGGAAAAAGGAATAATATCATAGATACTATTTCACAAGCTTCATCTTTCTCTGTCATTCACGAAACCATTGTTAAAGAGTTCTATGATTTGTAAACAAAACATATATTTTTTCTCTCAAAATTAATTTATAAGAGAAGAACATATATTTGAAAACATAACAAAGGACTATAATATTAATAGAAACACAAGTCCAAATATCAACAAAATATCCAAAGAAGATGATGAACATGCTAAGACTCAAGACCCTCGTCACATCTAAATTTCATCACCTTGTTACTCTTTCCACGATTAGTGAATGAAAATGCTAAAGAAAGAAGATAAAGAACCAAAAAGCTGAAGAACGATTAGTGGATGAAAAAGCTGAAGAAGAAAGCCAAAGACTCATCACCATCAAGGCTAACAACGTTCTGTCAAGAACAAGCTTCTTCATCAATAGTCCACTTACAAGAGCTAAAAAATCACAAGAACTGCTTTATAGAAATCTTCCTCAAACACCAACAAGTTCATACAGGATTCCTTTTGTCGCAGCGTATGTGGTCTAAATTCTTGAACCGTGAAAGTTTAGAAAACGGGGTTGGACGTGCCAAAAAGTTGAGAAAAAGGATAAAAAGTCGAGACCAGACGAAAAAGGCAATGCTTTCGTGATGTCACCGATACAGCATGGACAGAAGTCTTCCGTTGCACGTGAAAATCGACGCACCATAGACTTCACTATTCTAGTTTTATATTGCTCAATGAAAAGTGACAAGCGAATAGGCCAGTTTTAGCCGAGGGAAAAACTGTTATTGTACAGATTAATTCTTTTTTCTTTTTCTATCTTACCGTGTTATGACGGCACAGCCATCGAAGAAATGTTAGGCTAACCAATTTTTACGAAACGATCTTTCAAGATCGATACTAGAAGAGATTCCTCCCCTCTTCAATACCCGGATAATTTCACTTTGTGACAGAAAAAAGCAAATCAAGGCAACAAGTGATCTAGGAAGTAGGAGGATTACTACCAGATATGCAAATAAAAAAGATATAAAACTCGACAACGCGTATAGTCGGAATAGGACAGGACCCATCATGATTGGTATCCCAACAGTGTGCGACGGCTTATTTGCACAATTGGATTTATCGTCTGTAAGACAACTATATTTATCACGCCAGGTTCCTCGAGGAGGGTTGAGCATTATTTGGAAGGTTGAGTGTTATAAGTAGTCCAGAAATCCCCAAGAAAGCAGTGCAAGCTACACCTGTGACTTGCCCAAAAGGATTAGGACATAGAGCCTGTGACTTGCCCAAAAGGATCAGGACATATGAGTGTTGTCACAGCATCGCACCCTCCGGTTCTTTTGGTTTTTATTTATTTATTTATATAAAATAACTTACACACCCAAACTTATACACATGAAATATTGAATCTCAAACCTTACAGTTAAGATTTTTATTAACTTACCACTGAATTGATAGGCTAGGCTATTTGATCTTTTGGTAACTCACCTGAACTCCAGATTATAAGATATCAATATTGAACCCTCTAAATTCTTATTGCAGACCAACTTCGCAATTCAATAACCACCTCATGATCTGTCTATTATAAAGATGCATAATCAGAATCTTCATCCTTGAAGTATTATACACTACAACACCTCCCCCTACCGAAAGGTTAAAATAAAAAACCTAATGCCTAATATTGCTAAATATCAGTATAAAATAAGATAATTTCAGCATCCTTTCGGGTGCATTACAACAAAAATGACGTTAGCAACAACAGTTTAATGCAACATCATTTGGTTCTTTTAACAAAAAGATAATAAATGTTTTGAAGAAATGTTTCATAACTTATTTTATATAATATATATTTATATATATATCTATGCTGATTTGTAGTAATCTGTTGATTTTAGGGACACGATATTCTTTTTTGTTAATTCTCAAGTTGTAATATAACAAATTTGAAGAGTTAGATGGAAACATAAAAGAGATCAATTTCCAACAAAACATATTGTGGGAGAAGTTGAATCCAAACAAAGAGAAATGAAAGCAACACATGTAAAAGCCGATTTGGATTTCAACTTGAGCAGCTTAAATATAATTTCAGGTTTACAAAGACATATTATTGAGATTATCTGCACTTAAATTTGTCATTATATTGGATGTGTTTGCTTTCACGAGTGTTAAAAGCTAATATTTGTGCGTGGTGAGTCTGTATTACCACCCACTCGGCGAGTAAACGTATCTCCATTATACCAACGTTATTCTCCTTTTTTTTTAATAAAAAAAATGAATAAAGAAGACTTGCCTGGGATAGATTTAGGCGTTTTGCAATGTCGGAGGCGGTGTTGCCTTCCCTATCTTTCAAGTTTCGCAATTTTTGTTCCCAAAAAAAGGCATCTTTAAAAGAAGCCCTCATAAGCCAATCTTCCAACAATATAAAAGCGTCGACCCTGTCATTTTCAAAGGCAATATGTAGAACAGTCTTATTTTCAGTTTTCATGTTCAGAATAGACTTTGGACAGGCATTAAGAATTTCAACCAAAAAGTTCAAGATCTCCCGTTGTAGCTGCTGCGTAGTGAAAAGGAGGTCTAATGAAAAGGAGTTAGACCTCCTTTTCCTTTACCACATGCAGAATTTTGATCAAACTCAAGAAAACAGAGAACCAAGTTGTGTTGTAATCTTGCTTGAAAAGCAGTAGCCCGGTCGGTTTGTGCTTGTTGGCTCGGGTTGGGTAGTACTTGTTGTTTTGGCGCGGGTTGTATTTGATGGAAAACAAGGGGAAAAGGGATGAAACCACCCTTATTCAGCTTCCGAGATACTGACGGCTTTAATGCCATTATCTCGATAGCAGACAAGAAATCCCCGGATGATACAACGGCATGTGAACGTGTGTTCTCAAAAGAATTCCTGATCTCAACACAAAAAGCCTGATCCCGTGGTCTCGTTTCGCACGAGGCTGCAATTAGTCTGATAGCATCGCCCATCGGACAAGTTCAGGCGTAATACCTTGAAAGCTTTAAAAGAGAGAAGGCCTTGGAATAATAGTGTGCAATTCAGGAGATTGGGAATGCTCCTTTTATAAGGATGAATAAGACATAAGGGTTTAATCTTCAGTCAAATGGAACACTTTCTAACGTTAGATGTAATCAATGTCCAAGGAAGAGTTAGCTTTGGTTCTTGTCCGAGCTGAATTAACACTTAGAAACTAGTCGAGATTTTTTAGTTCAGTTTGAATCAAAGAAACTTAGTCCTTAAAAAAAAAAAAGGAACTAACAAGTAAGGAAAATGATAAAAATAAATAAATAAATAATATCCTTAAATTGTGTTCTTCGTTATTGAGACTGAAAAAAAAAGAGACAAAGATAGCTCATTGAGACTAAAGAAAAGACAAAGATAGCTTTGTTACTTCAATTTTGGGACTAGAAAACTGTCTAATCAAATGTGATTATTTATTAGGAGTAAGTCTGTAAGATGTCTAATAATGTATTCCATTGGAGAAAAAATAAAACTGAATCTGATCACCTACTACACAAGATAAGTTTGTTTAAATTAACTTTCTAAATCAAAGGTCATTTCTTTTTATATTTGTTTGGGAGCTTTAAAATATCTATGGTGTTTTTCTTTTGATGGGAACAACAGGGTATTATTAGAAAATAAAATATGATTTTAATTCTAGTCATTTATTAATGCGCTTGTCCTTTTTTTTTTCCCCCTTTTCAAAACAAAAGTCACTTTCTTTTTTCATTTTTGAGGAAAAAAAATATCACTATTTACTTGACACTTCCAAAACATAGAGTGTTTGTCATACAATGACAACATTAAGAGGCTTTTAGAAAAAAAAATACATCATACCGTTTATTATTCCAAAATAGGATTTGCATTGGTTATCTTTCTAAATCAAGGGTACTTTTATTTCATATTTTAGTAAGAAAGTGTTACTATTGGATTGGTACTTCCAAAATACATCTTATTATTGTCTTTGAATGGTGACATCAACAACCTCTTAAAGAATAAAATAAGACTTAAATTTGGTCATTTTTTATTCTAAAATATATTTAAATTTGTTATTCTCTCTAGTCGAATATCATTTTGTTTCCTCTCCCTGGAACCCTTAACAACGTTCGACGGAGTTTATGTCTATGTCTATCTCAATATCCCTTTAGTCCAGAATGGTTGCCCCTTATTGAGCAGCCTGTGGACAAGTAAGGGCGCCTTCGGTACCGCGATCATCCTTGGACACGGCAGACATATCCATGGGAGGTCGAGAATTGAGGGGATGCGCTTCTCGTCGTCTTAGCTCCCCATTCTTCATTTCAACACTTTCTTATTTGCTTGGCGTAACTCCGTACTTAATAAAAGAATCAGAACTGCTCAGCCCCAAGTTGTCACTGGACTTGGCGACAACAAC
The DNA here is from genome assembly GCA_028551485.1 of Casuarina cunninghamiana. Classification (NCBI taxonomy): domain Eukaryota; kingdom Viridiplantae; phylum Streptophyta; class Magnoliopsida; order Fagales; family Casuarinaceae; genus Casuarina; species Casuarina cunninghamiana. The sequence continues at coordinate 19,661,553 of CM052363.1, read as the reverse complement.
TCTGTGACTATATCAGCAAGTAGCTACGTATGTGAAAAGGCTGCTTTAAAAAGTATGAACTTTCAGGGAATATGAGATAAGAGAAGGATGACGGGATGTTTCACATGAGAGAGAGAGAGAGAGAAAAAAAAGGAACGTGGCCTTGGAAACAAATAATTAAAGAAACAAGGAAAGCAATTGGTTTTTGAAATCTGTCAATGAATGTATCTTAGAACCAACAGACGAGGAAGACAGCAGTTTCTGACCTCCCGCAGTGGGTTGGGAGGTCTGGCTGATGGCCATGGAGTTGCCGACGTCTCAGTCGTCGGTTGTCGAAGAGAGAGAAAAAAGTAAAGAACTTTTTCTTCGTACTAAAAATAAAGAATGAAAGAAACAAAGAAAGCAATTGGTTTTTGAAATCTGTCAACGAATGGTTCCTGCCATGTGAATGGTTCTCAGAAATAAATTTTTATGTACATATTTTTTTGATTATTATGTGAATCATTTTAGAAACCATTTTTTCGTGCACTATGTTGTTTATTGCCGTGTGAATCTTGTTAAAATATATTTATATCTGTGTAAAATCAATTATTGGCAATTGTTTGCTTAGGACACTCCTGGACAAATTCTAAGAACTTTTAAGCAAAGAACTATCACATATTTTGATGATATATAGATAATATATATACACATATAAAAAAAATCTAATCTAAAGATGGTGATTGCTTCAAATAACGTAAATATTCATGGATGGATGAATGATCGGAATTATAATCTAAATGATATAAATTCTCCGAGAGGCAGCCTTCACTCTCTATTCATTGCACAATCGTTAAGGGCATTTGCATGTTGCCTATTATTTTCAAATGATGAGCATAAACTATTGGTTGTCCAAAACCGGGAACGTTTCAGGGGCACGTCTCCGTCTCATAGTTGGATAATATAACTTTAGCTCCTTTGAAAAGCAATCTCCTTCTCAGAGTCAACCAAATATTAAAAATTGAACAAATCCATCTTACATGGGGAAAAAATAAAGAAAGAAAGAAAGTCAATGCCGTGTTCAAAAGGGAATTCAAAGATAGCTGCATATTTTATTTGAAACTTAATCGACGTACCCATCTCATCTCTATATAAAGGCAAGCTCCTCAGAATAGAAGCATAAAAATCCAGAGGGTTTAGCATCTAAACAAAAGAGATGGAGATGAAGAATGTTGAAATAATTTCTAAGGAGAAGATCACGCCATCATCTCCAACACCCCATGACCATAGAATCCACAAACTTTCGTTCTCAGACCAGCTTGCACCCACCCATTATATTTCATATATCCTTTTTTATCAAGCCAAGGACAACGATGACATGAATCAAGTCGAAAAATCTTCCCGGCTTAAGGATTCCCTGGAACAAACCCTTACTCGCTTTTACCCTTTGGCTGGAAGGACTAAAGAAGACCACTACGTCGAGTGCAACGATGAGGGGGTTGACTATTACGAAGCTCATGTTACTTGTAAGTTATCGGAAGTTCTCAGACACTTTAATTCAGAAATCTTAAGCCAGTTTCTGCCATTCTCAGGCTATGGTAACGACAGTAAAGCTGGAAGCCCCGCGGTTCTCTTAGCTATCCAATTCAATAGCTTTGATTGTGGTGGAGTAGCCATTGGTTTTTGTTTATCACACAGGATCGCTGATGGAGCTTCAGCCGCAACATTCCTTAATGCCTGGAGTGCTACATCTTGTGGAGATGTACTAGAAGCAGTACATCCAAATTTCAATGGTGCCATGTACTTCCCACCGAAGGATATATCTTGGGGCAGGTTGGACAGAGCCATCGCAAAGGACAAGATAGTAACAAGAAGATTAGTGTTTGATGAATCAAGCATCTCGGCATTGAGAGACAAAGCTTTCTCGGCAGCCGGTTCTGTAGTCAAGCTCCCTACCCGCGTTGAGGCCGTTTCAGCTTTCATCTGGAAGCGTCTCATGATGATGTCCAAATCAAAACAAGAAATGACACGAATGTGCATAGCAATTCATGCGGTGAACTTACGCGAGAGGACAGTCCCTCCCATGCCAGCGAATTCCTTTGGTAATCTCTGGTATGCCGCCACTGCAATATTATCAACACATGAGCTTGACCATGATAATGATGGTATTCTAGTGAACAAGCTAAGGAGTTCAATAAAAGCAATCAACGGTGATTATGTGAAGAAACTACAGACCGATGAGATTCTAGGTTCTCATACAAAGATTGAGCAGCCGTACCTCAAGGGTGGTGTGGAGTTCTATTACTTTACAAGTTTGTGCAGGTTTCCACTTTATGAAGCTGACTTTGGTTGGGGGAAGCCCACATGGATCTGCCGCCCCGGTATGCCTTTTAAGAATCTTTCCGTCTTGATGAGCACAAGAGATGGACGTGGGATTGAGGCGTTTGTTAACATATTGGAGGAAGACGCGATCATATTTGATCATGATCCAGAAATTCTTCCATATATTTCTTGGACAATTGCTGAGTGATGGATGCTCGAGCCAACTTCTGGTGTGATTTGTTGATTAAACTTTGTTTCCTCTATTATCTTCTAAATAAGATATCTATGTTTATCTTGTAACGGAAGGAGTTGATGCATTCTTCTGAATGTCCTTCTCTCTATTTATTTTATGATTTCTCTAATATTACATAAAATAAAATTAATATCTTTGTTTATCTCCAAATATCCTTCCGTTTCTTAGAATTGAATGACCCTTCTCAATATTGTCATAGGTTTAGCTCACTGGTAAGCAAATGGAGCAATTCAAAATGCAATAGAGTTCTCCCTTCAGGTGCCATTCGCCTTTCAATTTTTGGAGAGTCTCTTTTGTTGATTGCCTTTCGGCTCTCATTTTGATAAATGGGTGGAGATCTAAAGCGCAGTTGGGAATAATCAACTAAAGGGACTCGCCAATAATCGGAAGGCCACTGGAGTCCGGAAATGGAACTCATTGCATTTTGGGTTGTTCTATTACTTTTTGAAGAAAATTGAGGTCTTCTAGCATAATATTAAAACTTAAGTTTCTTCTTAACACCTTTATGAATTTATATTGGTTGAGCCCTCGCATTATGATATAACGTGGTTAGGGAATGTGTTAAGATATGACAATAATTTTAAATTACTAAGCAATTGACTGAGAATCTTGGTTAAATGAAAGTAACTTTTCCCTCTTCCCCAGTCAGTTTTTGGAAATAATTTGGGCCTCTAACAAATCTCACGAAGTATGGTATCATAATTGCATTATTATACAGCACTAGGTTGACTATCCACTTGCGGTGGGAAGTCTGTTCAAGTAATTTTATATTCCGTTCAAATTGGAGCCAAGAACTCACATGTCTGATGACTTAAACTCACCAAAATTGGCCCAGTATCCTTCCTCGTTGTAGGAAGGTTATATGCTTTAGCAGCAAAGAAACAAATATAGGTTGCCTTTGTGCTTTGGCGGTGAATGTCGAGATTATATCCAAGCAGATAATTAAGCCATTGAAGGAAATAATAACGCTGACTTATGGGTCTCTTAGAATAAAAAAGATAACTTGGTCTATAAACAGAAAAGAAGGTACATACGCGCAGAATATTATAGATGACTTGGTCTTTCGCCTGGCCTTTGATTGGTTACCGAGATCCTCTGAGATGTGTGAGATGCAAAATCGTTCCGGAAACCACTCGTGCAGGAGTGCCGATAAGGAGTTTTCCTTGGTTCGGCGACTTGGCAACCAGTGCTCCTGTTTATGATACTTATATTTAGTAGCCATGACATGTAAGTACTGCTGGCTGTCGCGTGACCAGTAGAAGCCCCAAGCCTTTGAGAAAAATTTTCAGGCAGCGGTTTCCTAAATGGTAGACATAGCCCTAACAAATGCACCTCCAATGCCATGCAAAAAATGTCAAGAGAAACTGAGAATAGAAAATAATATAATGAGATAACACAAAGAACACAAAGTTATGGAATGATGTGACCATGATTGCTTGCTTCTTTGCTAGAAAATGCCCTATAGAGATTTCTTTTAATTCATTAGAATTGCTTATATTGTTTAACGCTTATAAGTCTATTTACTATTGAGAAAAATAAATTTAATAAATCAAGTGAATTAGGTAAAGTTATCAAAGATATTATTGGTCCCTCCTAACCCAACATGTACGGCAAAAGAAACATATTTGCAAGGTTACTTTCCAACCCAAAAAAGGAAAATATAAATTGATGTCCCCCTTTTCGCTTTATTTGCCTAAAATGGTAAACATTTGTTACTTGTTTGTAATCTTGATGTGGATCTGGTGCGAGGATTGAGTGAGCTCGGTTTAGGTTAGATGCTCCTGCATCAAATCTTAACCAAAATTTAGTCATGTTCTTTCCACCTTTTTTTCCCCTTTTCTAACTCCATTGTCCTTCAACCTCCCAAATGCCTATGAGCATGTATTTGTGTAATGTGAATTTGATGGTTGATAGAATATCAACAAATATTATATTTATTAGTTGTTATAATCGCTAGTGCTTTATAAAACGGTGTCCTTTCCTATTTTCTTCTTTAATGGTGAATGGGAGTTCTAATGTTGATCTATCAATTAGTAATAACGAGTATTAAGATTATGATCATTTTCTCACCAAACCATGACAATGAACATTTTCAATATAGAATATTCATTAATCATGTTCTCGCAATCATGGGGCGTTCGTTAGTGTTTAAACATTCGTTGTCCTTTTGATATAATATCATCCATTGTGTATCTGCGAACATGTAATTATTCTTCTTATTTCTAATATTCATAATTTTTATAAGCTTTTACTTTTTTCATCATGCTTGCAATTCGGTCCCTATGAATGAGTCGATCTTCATTCCCATTTTTTGCAATGATAACGATCCATTTCCATATCAATACTCGTTGAGTCCAAATGGGGCTTGCCTTGTTGAGCGAGCACTGGAACCGTAGGAACGCCTTTAGGATGTGCTTCTCATCTTCATAACTCACCTTCTTCAAACTGCCACCTTCATGTCTGCTTGACACTTACCTTTCTCCGTTGGTTCATATTTGAAGAGAAAGCTAAATAACTGCTTAACTCAACACCCTAATTTTGACACTGATTCCCTCAAACATTTATATGAATTTTTTAATCCATCTACTGGCTCCGCCTGTGATTAAACAAAGCTAGTTCCCACCTTCTATTCCATCTACTAAGTTTATGATTAATTTTTTCGCCCAGTTGTTTGTAGTCCCCTTAAAGAACGTGGAATATATGTAGTTAGGTCTTCTTAGTGTCGTCCTTTAGCTATGTTTGTCTTGAATGAGAATATTGTAGTGATGTGTTGTCTTTATTTAAGTTTTTTTCATGCATGCGCTTATGTTGATCAGTTTTTGTGCTCTACGACAACATTTAAGCAGGTACTCCGTTTTTTCTTCTTTAGGTGTAGCAGATATTGGAAACCATGGCATACCGCTAGTGCTGAAACTTGATACTCAAATTCTGAAAGCGGGCTTTCAGGTCCACATTGTGAAATATCGAATGAAAAGATTAACATTAAAATCAATATTCAACAACAAGAATGAGAATTTCACAATAAAGAATTTCGCTGGAAACTCATTTGGATCCCAACTGTAAAATCCAATAATCCTTGATTTGATCTGATCTTAAAGGAACGGTTTAACAACAACAAGAAGAATTTCACAGTAGAAACTCCATTGACTAACCACAACAAGTTTAATCCAAAGAGTAACAAACTAAAAATAAAACTCAAATAACCCTCCATCCTCTCTCCTACCGTTTATTTAAACTTCAGATGAAAGCGAACGATGTCGGACAACCCCAATCCAAGACGACATAATCTTTCACTTTTGAAAATAAAATTACATAAGAAAACTGTTAAGAATATAATTAATGGACGTTACCTTATTAGGTTCCCAAATTGTATTGGACTTTCGCAATTACGTTATGATTAGTATTTTCCTTGTATAGTATAAAAATCATAGACCTTACCATGTAAAGGTAAGTCTAAGCTTGTATATATAGACATAATGTTATAAGGTCTAAGACACTGCAGATTTAATAGAATTGAATTTTCTCATTTGTTGGCTTTATGTTTTCCTTCTTTCTCTTGGTGTTTGTACTTTGTGATACGGTACGGAGAGCAAGTTTCATCCTTTGAGCTAATTGCTTCCACCTGTTTCTCTTCTTCCTCGCCATTAAAAACGAGTTTGAAGTGAGAATCAATTTCAGCTTTTTTTTTTAGTTTCAGAATTACCCCTTTACCCGTAGTTTTAGTCAATGTTCAAAAATTGCCACTGAAGTTATAGGCTCAAATTTTCCATATGAAATTACTGAATTACCCCCCAAACCCTAGCTGCCGTCTAACACCATGTTTGACTCCACGATTGTTCCCTCCGGCAACACTACTACCCCTTCATGTGATGAACCACTTGTTCCAATGCGCCTAACTCCAATGCGCCTAACACATGCAATCCCCTCAATCTGAAGGGTGCCGACTTGCAACTCGGGAGTATCGTCTCTATGAAGGTTGCCAGTGAGTCAAATTAGAGCCTCTATTCAAAACAGGTGTGTGCGATATTTATTGCACACAACAAACTTGGGTTTCTAGATGGCATATTGAAGCATTCGGCTGAAGCTGCAGTTGTAGCCACATCATAAACTTTGTAGCCTAAATCATCAGAACTATAACCAAGAAATATACATTCTTATATGTTCACATCTAACTTAAACCTCTCATTTTTGTAATATGACTAAATTTTTTGCAACTAAATACCCTTAGATAGTTATAGGAAATACCCTTATCAAACAAAACTCTATCTAACTCATTTCCATAACTATTGGAAAAAAATTGATGATACAAGTTGCTAAAATAATGTCTCACCTCAAATGACTTTGGCAAGTTAGCATAGGAAATTGTGCATTTTACTCTCTTAGCTAATGTCCAATTTATTCTTTCTAGTATACCATTCAACTGACTTTATTTTATTTAAAACTGTCTTATAAGGAAATAAATGTCTTTATATATAAGAAATATAATAAGATTTGACATATCGATAATAGAAAGGACAAATAATATTTTAATTATATGCAAAATAATTATAGATTTTAACGTAATAAAAAATAATAAATAAGAAACTAAAAGAATAAAAAAAAATTATATAAAGATCCATACACAACCTACCATTCATAAACATTGTTTTCCGTTCATTTATAAGATACCCTAAATGCACACTAATAGGAAAAGCGAGATACTGCCATTTTTGGTATTCCCAAGATCAGATTCCTCAAAAATCGCCTTTTGTTTACAAGTTTGAAGGTCATCCTCATATTTCTTTCCCAGATTGACTTCCATGGATAAGTAACAGTAGGTCTTCCAAAGATCGGGCGGACCTTCTTTAGACACCAAGTATCGCACGTGAACGACATTCAGCCTCCTGATACAACCAGAACTGCAGCTGAACCCCACCAAGTGCTGTCCAAGAAGCGGTACAGACCCCTCCTGATTCCCTCAAACTCGAGGTTGTACGCGCTGTTATTGTCTTGTCTGTTTATAAGTAGTATATAGGTATGTATTGCTTAGGCTATCATTGTGGTGACAAAAGTATCGTAGCCATTGTAACACTTTCACATTTTGCATCGAGCAATGTTCGCAACATAAGCGGGACGTTTGAACGGACCTTGTTCCGCATCCTAAAAGAGTTAAGGCTTGCTTTTCGACAAAGGAAACGATTTTTTTACTTATAGGCAATTTTTCCAAACTATAATTTAGTTTAAACAAAATAACTTTTAGATATAATTTTTTAGATTTAAACCCTTTCGTTTCGTTAAAAAGATACATACTTTCTTATATTTAAGGACCTGAAATTTTTTGAGACCTAAAAGGGTTCTGAGGCAATGGCGGCAAGTCAACTTAGCGTATGCAATGTATACGTCACAGGATGTCGCGCATATCTTCATGTACGGGGTGCAAATAACTTCGACGTCTACAACTCTATGAAAAGAGGCGGCAGAGCTTCTCCCTGCTTACTCCAGCAATTTCACTTCACTTTCTCTTTCTCGACAATTTTGAAGCTTTAAACCCACACATCCAGCTCTCTGATGAGTGATCACTCTTCGGAGAATGAATCATTATTTGAGGACCGCTGCTCATCAAGGAAACATCGATGCCTTGTATTCATTGATACGTAGAGATGCATATGTTTTGCAAGAGATCGATGTTCTTCCATTTGCTGAGACTCTCTTCGTATTGCTGCATCTATAGGAAAAAAACAACTTTGCAATAGAGATGATGGGGCTACAACCCCTTTCATCTTGCTTTACGGAATGAGTGAACTCAAGTAGTGCTCCGGTTACTTGACGCTGATGAAAGCCTTGTTTGTGTCCCAAGAAGGGAACGTTGGACTGCTTTACATTATGTTGCTTAGAGGTAATCTCTACCTTCTGACCAAATTTTTAAAAGTTTGTCCAAGGTCAATTGAGGATGTAACAAATAGGAGAGAGTCTGTTTTGCATACTGTCTTACGATCTAACAACATCGAAGTGAGCTTGGTTGAAAAATGCGTCTCTTTGGGAGAAGAGATCACTGAACTAGCAGGATGAAGAAGGCGACACTGTGCTACACATTGCAGTATATGAGAATTTTCCTGAGGTAAGTTCTCTTCGCTTATTTTTGCAAGGAAGGAGGAGAATAAATTGCTAGAATTAAGATTTATTTGCCATGAACAGTTGAAATTTGTTTAATCGTATGGTTTGTCAAGAAGAATTTCCTAAAATATTTAGGTCTTGACTAAAACATCTCTTTCCCCGGCGTGCTGGAAAAACGACTTTGTCCCACTTTGCTAGAATCTTCTTAAAATTAGACGCATGGGAGAGTATCTGGAATTCTGTAAAGTTTCTTAGACTTATCTTCTTGCAGGGATGCAAATGCGCAAAGGGCGTGGAAACGCCTCATGCTTCTGTGTGCGCAAGAACAGTCTAGAGATTTAATTGGTTCAATCTAAGAAATTTGATAAAAGTTGTCTTCAGTTAATTTTGCTTGAGCTTTATCGGCTTAATTTATAACATATGCTTATAGTTTTTTCCTTTAGAATTTTGTTTGGGCTTCTTTTTTTTTTCTTTTTTTTTCGGTGTGTTGAGTGTTTGAATATTGCAGGCTATTATATTTGTTCTTGTAGATAGTTCAATTGTTATTAGATTTTAAGTAGTGTGCAGTAAAATGGACTTAAATGCCGTGAATTTGGGAGTTCAAACAATTTTTGACATTGCATAAGTACAAGAGATGAAGGATATGCTACACCATGCTAGATTTTTTAGTACTTTGCTTCTTGCAAAAGTTTTATCTTCAGTAGATTATTTTAAATTTCCTGTATCAATTGAGGAGAAGCTCTGCACATTCTTTCTCCGTCAAAGAACAAATGTGTCAAATGAAACCTGCTATGTATTTTTGGTAGTTGCTGTGCTGCTTTTTACAGTCACCTTCCGATCAATGGTGAGGACCCCTGGAGGAGTTTGGAGTGAGGGACTTAGTGACAAAGCCCCTTTCCCGAAAGTGGGAACATCTACTATGTCACAACACACTTCCCTTCTAGTGGCAACTCTGAATGTTATTTGCTTTTATGCTACGCTTTTTGTAATATTACTTTTCCTCCCTGCTGATTTTAAAAGTGGAATGAGCAATCTGCCCTTTTATGTCCTCTCTTTGTATTTTGAGCAGCTGTACTCATCAAAACTCCCAGGGCCTTTTTCTTCTTGAAGTGGATAACTTGCGGCTCTGTGGACTACTTCATTTTCTGCGTTTTCTTTGTTCTGTTGATTCTGCTGTTGCAGTTCCTTATGAATTATGGGCCAAAAAAGCTTGTCAACGCCTTTCAACCGGATGGGAAAATGTCCGAACCAACTCTTACATAGATCGCTGTGCCAAAAGTAGCTATTAGTTTGTTCCTCAAGGGGTCCTTGCACCTCCATCTTTAGCTCAACAAGGGTGACCCCGACGTTTTCTAACGTTGCAGAGGCTTGCTTGATGACTCATGTAATTTTAGCAGTAACTGAAAAAGGTAATGGGACTTCTAACCTATTTTTATGCCAAGTCTGTACATAAAACCCATGCCTAGGTGCAGTTTGAGAGCTGTCTTTGTAAGAGCATGCGCCTACAATTATTCATGTCTGGTGGAGCTGCAGTGATTTTAGGACAGGTTCAGTTTCTAGTTTTCTTCGTTACTTGTTTATCCTAGCCAATTGGCTAGTATTTTTAGTTCGAATTTCAAGCCGTATTTACGTTTTAAAGCTTTGTAATGATATTGGTTGTACCAGAAACTCTTCTGTGAATCAAACAAAAACCTTTGTTTCAGAACGTCTTGTGCTTTGTTTCTAATGATCTATTCTGTTTCAGCTTCCACTTGCACTTGTTCTGTTTTATTCAACCCGTGTACTTCCTGCATAAAGCTTATCAGTAACCTCCTATGAAATGTCATTTGTTTCATTTTTTGTTTATCTTTTCTCGCACAATGTTTTCTATTCCGTTGGCGAAGTTGAGAGTCTCCTCTAAATCTATTACAAGGACATTGCATAAAATCAAAAGAGAAGGAAAATAGAAGCTAGGAAACCAAAAGGACCAATCGAGTAGGTCCATTCATAATGTATGACATACCCACTTGTGGTTCAGAATTTCGGGGTTAGGCTTCTCATACATGTGTTCATTTGTATGTTAACGTTACTTAAATTTTAGGGGATTTAATACTACATGTCTTTGGTGATTAAGTGAATTTTATTATTAAAATTATATATGTAGATATAATGATTAAAGATAGGAGTAGTATCCTAACAAATTTGATTAATAATAATAAAACTAAACGTAATAGCCATACCTAAGTAGGTACCAAAAGAAAGCTATGGGCCTAGCCTTTAGAAAATTGGATAACGTTTTCATAGAACAAATGCCTCGCTTTTTTTTTTAATTTTATTAGGGCTACAATTTTATCTATTTGAGGATGTAAATCTACTTTGTGTTTGAAACGTTTATAATAATTCCCTTCCAAAGTTTAATCTTTATATATGCCTCAAGGGAAAACTTGATTAAGTCACAGTTTTTTTCTTTTTTTGTGAAACGACTATCTTAATGGGAGCTAATACCTAGGACCAAAGAGGTCACAAGTTCAACAATTCCCAATAGCCCTACACCTACATTACTTAACTGAAAAAAAAAAGGTCCTAATCTTTTTTGGGAAATGTAGGAATTTTTTTAATCCTTTCCTTATGTGATTAAGTAGATTTTCAATTAGAGAAAAGTTTGAGGAAATCATCTATACTTGTACGACTAAATACTTTTATATCAAGAATTTAATTGGTGTGAGCAATTTGTTTGGTTTTATACAATACAAGTATATAAGCACAACTACATGTTGATTTTGACAATTTGAGTTTTTGTGACTTTCTACTCATTTCTATTGATTCTAAAATTGTAATTCTTATAAATTTAAAAAGGTTGTTGGAAGGATAAAGAAGTTGGACTTCAAGCAAAACATAAGATGGAAAAAGTGAATTCCAACTAAAGAGAAATGGAAACAATATATGTAAGGAAAATTTGTATGTCAAGCAAAGTAATGTATAGTTTCATATTTACAAAAACAATTTCAAGAGATATATATATGATTAATTTTTTAAAATTTTGTATGAATTATTTTTGTAACTGCTAAAAGCCAATCCTTTGAAGAGAGAGAGAGAGAGAGAAGCCAATCTTTTTGTCATGGTGAATCTTTAGGTCACCCATTGTGCAAGTAAACAAACTTTCATTACACAAACTTTATTCTTCCTTGTTATCTGAAAACATATGAGTGAAGAGAACTTACCTGAGATAAATCCTTATATTTTGCAAGGTCTAAGGGAGTCTTGCTTTCTACATTCTATACATCCAATAATTCTGATCCCGAATAGAGATACCAAGAACCTTGAAGCCAAATCAACAACAACCGATAAGCACAAAGCTGGTTATATTTTAAGGCAATATGTAGGGCATTCTCATCAAGACGTGGTTTCGAGAATAGACATTGGACAGTAAAAATTCAATCAGAAGGTCAAGATTTCCTATTTTAGCTGCGTAATGCAAAGTGAACCCTCCTTTCCATGAACGCAAGCGAGGTTTTTGTCAAACTTTAGTAGACGGAGCACCACACTTCGTAGTCTTGCTCACAAATCAAGGTCCAAGCTGGGTGCGGTTTGTGGCATTTCGGGGTCCTATTTGCGTTGTTCTTTAAAAGCGAGGTCCACCTTGTCCATTTCTTGCAGCGCAAGGTGTATCGGGGCAAACCATCTTTATTTAGCTTTGATAGAAACGACGACTTTAATCTTGCGGTCTCGACAGCAAACGAAAAATGTCCTGCCGATGCAGCAACGTGCAAAGGTGTCTCTGAGAACGGAGTATTGTCGATCTCGTCCAAAACACGCGGATGGCTCTCTATCAATCTATATAAGGCTTCGATGTTCCCTTCTCGGGTAGCACTCAAACACTCGTCAATGATATTTTGCGGAACACTCAAATTGGCCACCAGACAATAAAGAGGCTCTGCCTTCAAAGCTTTAAGAAAAAGGTGACTGGAGAACTACTGAGCAAAGCAAAGATCGGGCGTCCCCCTTTTATAGGGGTGGCTCACATATGTGGCCAAAAATGGCCTGCCAGATGGAGTATTCTCTGGTACATAGGTGGGCCACAGCTTGTCTGGTGCTTTCGAATTTCTAATCTTTCCTAAGGCAGCGTTTTTCCTCTTCTTCTTTTATCTTTTAATTTTATTTACAAAATCTGTTTCAAGAATTTATAACTAGAAACAAAAGTAAAAATTTAAGTTCGGATATATTGATTTTCATACCTTTTGGATCGTGATTGATAATTTGACTTAGAAGTTGTTTTCCCAAATAAAAAAATAAGAACCGGCGTCATATTTGTCTTTGATGACCAATCTGAAACATGGTTCACTTTTCTCCTAAGTGACAGCAATCCTTTAGTAGCCAGTAGGTACGTAAGGATTGAAAGTCGGAAGAAATAGTGAATCTGGGAATGGCAACGGTCTGTAAGAAGGGCAGCTGAAAAAATTGGTGAATATGAGACAAGCCTTTAGACTGCATGTGGCACCCGTTCAAAGTGAGTAAACTCAGGAAAGCACCCGATCAAAATAACGCAATTATATGAATTATTTGCATATATGGCACGTGAGTCTGTGATTGCAATACATTTATGATGTACATGTTGCGTATGCTATGAAAAGGAAGAATGCCGATTCAACTTTCCACGAGAACAAAAGCAAAAGCAAATCGGAGTTAATAACGCAAGGAATGTTACTTCTTGTTTCTGTATCTGAGTGTAGCCCTCTTTGTTGAGCTTTCGAACAAATGAAGGCTTTAATCTCGCGATCTCGAGGATATAACGGGTATGCCCCGCAGAAGCAGCGGAGTGCAGAGTAGTATGATTGAAAGAAAAAGATATTATTTTTCTCTCTTAATGGAGGAAATTCCAACGAGATATTGTGATAAAACAACACTATTTGCAAGTATGCTTTTCAACGTGGTTTTATTCTTATTTTATCTTGTTATCCAAGCAAGATAGGTCGTGGCATGACTCTTGAAATGAAACATGAAGCCTCTCCATAAAAAAAGAATAAAGTTAAAGAAGAATAAAAGTGAAACTTTACATGTAAAGGAATCTAGATGTATAGACTCAATTAAGTGTATCCTTCAAAGTTATATCGTATCATACTTAGAATAAAAGAAACATAAGAAAATTTAATGGTAAAAGTCTATTATTACAAAATGAAGAAGGATGTGAAAGCAAAATTTCACTAATCAAGGGAATATGACTTATAAGTTATAATAAATTTTTATAAGAGTTTTGAAACTTTCCAAATGTAGTTGTTGAGCTTATATAATAATGTTATAAATAAAAAATTTTGTATTTTAATTATTGGTATATAATACTTGATATTTTACCAAAAAGGGAAAAAACAAAAAGAAAAAGGTAGAGTCTAATTACTTCCTCCTCCAAACCATGATAACAATGAAAAAGAAGAAACAAAGGAGATAAAAAGAACATATTCATATACTTATAACATTCCAAATGCACAAAAAAGGAGAAAAGAATAATGGACAATTAAAGAGTCAAATAAGAAAGAGTTCATCATTTGTAACAAATGATGAGTTTAGTTTGCTTTAAAAAAGAAAAAGTAATTGGTGGAATAGAACCAAAACCAAATTGCGGATAATGGGAATCAAACAATCATAAAAATGTCTTTGTTAGTGTTATTCTAGCAACATAATCCTAAAACTAGGTTACATCACTAAATTGCTCGTCAATTGTCCATCAAGAAAACTTTTTGCATGTCATATTTGCGTGCATCTGATAGATATACTTGTTCATACACATTCGTATAATTAGTAATCTAATAAAAATGTGTTTGTAAATGCCACTAGTCCAAATTAAATTATACAAATCCACATTTTAATTCAAAGGTCATTATAAATTTCATTGCAGCAATAGTAGGCCAATAAAGAATAAAGATAATAACAAGCATTAGTTTTAGGAGATCTGTTCTGTGAAATTCTACATGCAAGTGTATATGTCGAACAAGTAATATAATGATGAATATGAGTATCGTTCCACAGAGACTGGTGCTTACTAAACTAATTAAGTACTAATGATGAATAGTTCCTAGAGTTTATCTAGCAAATTGAAATGATAAAAATTAATCACACAACTAAATTTAATCTAAACTTGATAAACGAAATATGCTAGAGCGTCCGATTTCACCTAATTACTAGATACAAATGTCGATTATCCATGCTAGCAAGATTAATTCTACTCATGTGCTGGTAGAATTTCCTAATTTATTCATTATTCTATGTCTAGGTATAGCAAACCTACTTCGCTCATTAACTCACTGTATTTCTACCCACGAATTAAATGAACTAAGTGCATTACGATTTATGAATATTCTAGTTTACACCTAAAGCTACACAAATCATATGGTATATGTCTATCCATATTAATCTATGATTGCATATTATAAGAAGCAACTGCATGTTATCTTCTGTCAGTCTCTAACATGCAAATCAAGTCATTTAAGTGGTAGCTAATCACCTAAAAGCATTAGACTCCATAATATGCAACTTCACATTCATAAAATATCTCCCAAAACATAAATAATCATAACATTCATATCATTGTAATCAAGTTCATTGTAGCTCTAACACAATGAACTAAAACAACATATTTACATAAACAAAAGCAATGCATGAAATTAAACAACACATTCTGTAAATTAAAAACATTAAGCTGTCACCAAAAATGTCTTCAAATCACAAAAAGGCTGCACAAATTTGCACATCAGGGGGTAGAGGAGGAGCTGTCTGAAAAACAAAAGAAAAACGAGCTGCCACGCGCCGTCACGTGCTGGTGACACGCGTCGTCGTCGTCGTCCACCACCAGTCTTCACAAAAACTTCTGGAAATGTAGATCAAGATGCCTAGGTTGCAGATCTGCAAAAAGATTTAGCAAAATTGCCTCAGAAATGCATAGATCTAACAGAGAAGACTTGGACAATGTTCGCCCTTCTTCGTCGGAAACCGCCATAAACTGCCGCAAAACTAGTACAAAAATGCTAAAAATTGCTGTAGGAAGCTAGATATGCTTTCAGATCACCGGAAATCACTCAAATCTGGTTGAAAAATCCATCGAAATGGGTTTCTTGTCGAAAAAGGACACCGGCGATCTACTGTCACACGGCCGCCACGTTCTATGCCTAAGACACGCACTGTTGCGCATCGTCTTTGAGCTCCGGTGAGATCCTTTACCGCCGGCACTCCAACCGCTATTCTCCTCTTTG
Source organism: Casuarina cunninghamiana (assembly GCA_028551485.1). Taxonomy (NCBI): domain Eukaryota; kingdom Viridiplantae; phylum Streptophyta; class Magnoliopsida; order Fagales; family Casuarinaceae; genus Casuarina; species Casuarina cunninghamiana. Next base: position 19,645,707 of record CM052363.1, on the reverse strand, counting down.
GCCTGACCGCTCTCTCTCTTTCTCTCTTTGTTCTCTCCACCCAAAGCCTCGTAAAAGACCTCTGGTCCCCATTCTTTACCCGACAGTTCCTCTTTCCTTTCGGGTTCAATTCTCTCTTATGCAAGGCCCACTAGATGATGGCCCGATAAAAGTCCCAATTTTTGTCTTTTTCTTCCCTCTCACACTCTTTTTTACTCCTTGTTCTTTTTCTCTTTTCTTTCTGCTTTTTCTTTCTAATTTGCTTCATTTCTTTCTTTTTGGGGTTTGCTGTACAAAATAACAAAATATGCATAATTATACTTAAATACAAATATAATTTAATAAAAACTATATTAAATATTACCTAAAATACTAATAATAACTCTATAAAATATAGAGTTATCAAGATCTCTCCAACTTTATATAATAGAACCTATTATATCAAGTAGCATTATTAGAGTTCTTTTACATTTTGTACTATTAAACCATTTATTCCATAAGAAAAAGTTTGGTAGATTAATGAGATTCTAAAACATGTGTCCCAAAAAGACTTTATTCCAAAGTATAAGATTTGGTGGCCCTAATCTCCCTTCTGTCTTAGTAAGCAAATTATTTATAAAGCTACTTTATGAGGGCATTGTATATATATACTATCTATTCATTGAAAGTTCCTTACTTTTGGCTTTTTTTTTTTTTTTTTAATATCATGAATTGCTTACTTCATGGCAAGAATACATATAAAAAATTATGACTGATTTTGCCAACTATAACCTTTCTACATAGCTAAGATGTTTCATTCCTTAATCTTCTATTCTTCCAAATATTTTATTCATCAAACTCTTATAATTAGGATACGTTAGTCTTTTTTGTAATTAGGGAAACTCCAAGATATCTAATAGGAAGTGTACCCATAGGGAAGGATGAATAATCTAAAATAAGAAATTGTTCTTGCTATGATAACCCTAAGTAAAATATTTAACATTTGCTTAGCTTATATTGGAGACCTGTGAGTTCAACAAATTCTTTCAACACTTCTACAAGATAGAGAATTAAAGTTATATCATTATGAGAGAAGATGAACAAATCATTAGTAAAATATAGATGAGTGCATATTTTAAATTTGTGTCTCTAGTGAAACTTAAATGTCAATATAGTAGTCCTTGCAATAATAATTTCATTAAAGTATATTCATAGTTAATACAACTAAATATGGAGATAATAGATTTACTTATCTTAGTCTTTTAGTACCTTTAAAGTAAACTACATGTTCTCAAATAAATATTACTTTGGTTATTAAAACATAATATATAATATGACAAGCCATAGCAAAGGAAAAGGAAAATGGAGAGAGAGGAAGAGAGGGAGAAGAAGAAGAAGAAGTAATTAAATAGAAAAATAAAGTGAAAAAATGTTATATTGATTTCACTCTCCCACATTTAAAAAATTCTTCATATATAAAAATAAAAAAGAAGAAGAATTTTCAAAACTATAGTATAAAGATGCATCATTGGTCCCTAAGTGCCATGTGATCATAGTTTTCATTAAACCAATAGAGGTGTTGACAAAATTATTTTTCATTACCGCACCCTCCTGGGAAGTCCTCTTGTTTCGCCCCTCGTTTAGCTTTCTGACACCTATACGGCAACTCCTAAGGATCCGTGAAGTGCCCTGATGTGAACACATGCCAAAAAAAAGCTCGGGTTTTTTTTGTTTCTACTTTTTTGCACCTTCCTCTGAATTGTACGCTCATTTGGTGGGGTCCACACATCAAACCGGCTGCCAATCCAACATTCTGAGCTCGACATACATTATCTGACGATGATCAAGAAAAAAAGAGTGCAATCATACCAGCATTAATGCACTAGATCCTATCAGAACTCCACAATTAAGTGTGCTTGGGCGACAATACTACTAGAATGGGTAACCTCTTGGGAAGTCCTCGTGTTTCACCCTTCGTTTTTCTTTTTTGCACCTGTACAACTGTTACTAGGGATCTTTGAATTGCCCCGATGTGAACATGTGGCAAAAAAAGACTCGTGTTTTTTTTGTTTATACTTTTTTGCATGAATAGGTAAATTGTGTGCCCATTTGGTAGGGCCCACACATCGAACCTATCCAGCATTCTAAGTTTGATTTACATTACCGACGACGATCAAGAAACAACGGGTGTGATCATACTAGCACCAATGCACTGGATCTCATCAGAACTCTACAGTTAAGCATGCTTGGGCAAGAGTAGTACTAGGATGGGTGACCTGCTGGGAAGTCCTCGTGTTTCACCCCACATTTAGCTTTTTGGCACATGTATGGTAGTTCCTAGGGATCTGTGAAGTGCCACGCTGTGAACATGTGGCAAAAAAAGACTCGTGCTTTTCTCGTTTCCACTTTTTTGCATGTTCCTCTAAATTGTGTGCTTATTTGGTGGGGCCCACACATCGAACCGGCTGCCGATCCAGCATTTTGAGTTTAACATACGTTACCTGACAACAATCGAGAAATAACGGGTGCGATCATACTAGCACTAATGCACTGGATCCCATCAGAACTCCACAATGAAGCATGCTTTGGCGAGAGTAGTACTAGTATGGGTGACCTCCTGGGAAGTCCTCATGTTGCACCACTCGTTTTGCTTTTTGTCACTTGTACAGCAGTTCCTATGAATCCGTGAAGTGCCCCGATGTGAACACATGGCAAAACAAAACTCTTGTTCTTTCATTCTACTTTTTCGCACGTTTAGGTAAATTGTGCGCTCATTTGGTAGGGCCCACACATTGAATTGATTGCCAATCCACCGTTTTAAGTTTGACATACATTACCCAACGAGGATTGAGAAATTACAAGTGCGATCATACCAGCACTAATGCACCGGATCCCATTAGAACCCTGCAGATAACCATGCTTGGGCGAGAGTAGTACTAGGATGCGTGACCGCCTAGGAAGTCCTCGTTGCACCCCTTGTTTTGCTTTTTCTCACTTGTACGACAGTTCCTAGGGATCTGTGAAGTGCCCCGATGTCAACACGTGGCAAAAAAAAAACTCGTGTTTTCTTCATTCTACTTTTTTACACGTTTAGGTAAACTGTGCACCCATTTGGTAAGGCCCACACATCGAATCAATTGTCGATCCACCGTTTTGAGTTCGACGTAGATTACCCGACGAGCATCAAGAAACAACGGGTGTGATCATACCAACACTAATGCACCAAATCCCATCAGAACTCTGCAATTAAGTGTGCTTGGGCAAGAGTAGTACTAGGATGGGTGATCGCTTGGGAAGTCCTCATGTTGTACCTCTCGTTTTGCTTTTTGCCACCCATACGGTAGTTCTTGGGGATTCGTGAAGTGCCCAGATGTGAACACGTGGCAAAAAAAAACTCGTGTTTTTTTGGTTCTCCTTTTTTGCACATTTAGGTAAATTGTGCAGTCATTTGGTTAGGCCCACACAACAACTCGACTTCCAATGCAGCATTTTGAGTTTGACGTACATTACTCGACGAGGATCGAGAAACAACAAGTGTGATCATACCAGCACTAATGCACCGAATTCCATCAGAACTCTGCAGTTAAGTGTGCTTGGGCAAGATTAGTACTAGGATGGGTGACCTCTTGGGAGGTTCTCGTGTTGCACCTCTCGTTTTTCATTTTGTCACCCGTACGGCAATTCCTAGGGATCCGTGGAGTGCCCCGATGTGAACACTTGGCAATAGAAAACTTGTGTTTTTTTCATTCTCCTTATTTGCACATTTAGGTAAATTGTGCAGACATTTGGGGGGGCCTACATAATAACTTGACTGCCAATCCAACATTATGAGTTCAATCCATATTACTCGACGAGGATCGAGAAACAACGGGTGCAATTATACCAACACTAATGCACCGGATCCCAACAAAACTCTGCAGTTAAGAGTCCTTGGGTGAGAGTAGTACTAGGATGGGTGACCTCCTAGGAAGTCCTCGTGTTACACCTCTTGTAATTCTTTTTGTCACCTATACGACAATTCCTAGGGAACTGTGAAGTGCCCTGATGTGAACACGTGGCAAAAAAAAACTCATGTTTTTTTCATTCTCTTTTTTTGCCCATTTAGGTAAATTGTGAAGTCATTTGGTGGGGCCCACACAACAACTCGACTGCCAATCCAGCATTCTGAGTTCAATATACATTACCCAACGAGGATCGAGAAACAACAAGTACGATTATACCAGTACTAATGCACCGGTTCCCATCACAACTTCGTAGTTAAACGTGCTTAGGCGTGTGTAGTGCGAGGATGGGTGGCCCTTTGGGAAGTCCCCGTGTTGCACCCCTCATTTTGATTTTTGTCACCTAGACAGCAATTCCTAGGGATCTATGAAGTGCCCCTATGTCAACACATGGCAAAAAACAACTCGTATTTTTTTCGTTCTACTTTTTTACATGTTTAGGTAAATTGTGCGGTCATATAGTGGGCCCACACAACGTCTCAATTGCCAGTCCAGCATTCTGAATTTGACATACATTACTCGACAAGGATCGAGAAACAACGGGTGTGATCATACCAACACTAATGCATTGGATCCCATCAGAACCCCATAGTTAAGTGTGCTTAGGCAAGAGTAGTACTCGGATGGGTGACCTGTTAAGTGTGCTTAGGCAAGAGTAGTACTCGGATGGATGACCTCTTGGGAAGTCCTCGTGTTGCAACCCACATTTTGATTTTTGTCACCTGGACGGCAGTTCCTAGGGATCCGTGAAGTGCCCTGATGTCAACACATTGCAAAAAACAACTCGTGTTTTTTTCGGTCTACTTTTTTACACATTTAAGTAAATTGTGCGGTCATATAGTGGACCCACACAACATCTCGATTGCCAATCTAGCATTCTGAGTTTGACGTACATTATCTGACAAGGATTGAGAAACAATGGGTGCTATCATACCAGCACTAATGCACCAGATCCCATCAAAACTCTGCAGTTAAGTGTGCTTAGGGAAGAGGAGTACTAGGATGGGTGACCTTTTGGGAAGTCCTCATGTTGCACATCTTGTTTTGCTTTTTGTCACCCGTACAACAGCTCCTATGGATCCGTGAAGTGCCCCAATGTGCACACATTGCAAAAAACAACTATTGTTTTTTCTAGTCTACTTTTTTACACGATTAGGTACATTATGCAGTCATATAGTGGGCCCACACAATGACTTGACTGCCAATCCAACATTCTGAGTTCGAGGTACATTACTCAACAAGGATTGAGAAACAACGAATGTGATCATACCAGCACTAATGCACCGGATCCCATCAGAACTCCACAGTTAAGTGTGCTTGGGCAAGAGTAGTACCAGGATGGGTGACCTCTTGGGAAGTCCTCGTGTTGCACATCTCGATTTGCTTTTTGTCACCCGTACGGCAGTTTCTAGGGATCCATGAAGTGCCCTGATGTGAACACGTTGCAAAAAAAAACTAGTGTTTTTGTCGGTTTACTTTTTTACATGATTAGGTAAATTGTGCGGCCATATAGTGGGCCCACACAATGACTTGACTACCAATCCAACATTCTGAGTTCAATGTACATTACTTGGCAAGGATCGAGAAACAACGAGTGCGATCATAGCAGCACTAATGCACCAGATCCCGTCAGAACTCTGCAATTAAGTGTGCTTGGGCGAGAGTAGTATTAAGATGGGTGACCTCTTGGGAAGTCGTCGTGTTGCACCTCTCGTTTTGCTTTTTGTCACCTGTACAGTAGTTCCTAGGGATCTATGAAGTGCCCAGATGTGAACACGTGGCAAAAAAAATCTCGTGTTTCTTTCGTTCTCCTTTTTTGCACATTTAGGTAAGTTGTACGGTCATTTGGTGAGGCCCACACAACAACTCGACTTCCAATGCAGCATTTTGAGTTTGAAGTACATTACTTGACGAGGATCGAGAAACAACAAGTGTGATCATACCAGCACTAATGCATCGAATCCCATCAAAACTCTGCAGTTAAGTGTGCTTGGGCAAGAGTAGTACTAGGATGGGTGACCTGTTAGGAGGTCCTCGTGTTGCAACTCTTGTTTTGCTTTTTGTCACCCGTACAGCAATTCCTAGGGATCCGTGGAGTGCCCTGATGTGAACACTTGGCAAAAAAAAACTTGTGTTTTTTTCATTCTCCTTATTTGCATATTTAGGTAAATTGTGAGGACATTTGGTGAGGCCCACACAATAACTTGACTGCCAATCCAGCATTATGAGTTCAATCCACATTACTGAACAAGGACCGAGAAACAACGGGTGCGATTATACCAGCACTAATGCATCGGATGCCAACAAATTTCTGTAGTTAAGAGTCCTTGGGCGAGAGTAGTACTAGGATGGGTGACCTCCTAGGAAGTCCTCGTGTTACACCCCTCATAATTCTTTTTGTCACTTGTACGGCAATTCGTACGAAACCATGAAGTGCCTTGATATGAACACGTGGCAAAAAAAAACTCGTGTTTTTTTCTTCTTTTTTTTTTGCATGTTTAGGTAAATTGTACAGTCATTTGGTGGGGCCCACACAACAACTCGACTGCCAATCCAACATTCTGAGTTCAATGTACATTACCTAACAAGGATCGAGAAACAACAAGTGTGATTATACTAGTACTAATGCACCAGTTCCCATCACAACTCTGTAGTTAAGCGTGCTTGGGCGTGTGTAGTACGAGGATGGGTGACCCTTTGGGAAGTCCCCATGTTGCACCCCTCATGTTGCACCTAGACGGCAGTTCCTAGGGATCTATGAAGTGCCCCTATGTCAACACGTGGCAAAAAGCAACTCGTGTTTTTTTTTCATTCTACTTTTTTACACATTTAGGTAAATTGTGCAGTCATAAAGTGGGCTCACACAACGTCTTAATTGCCAATCCAACATTATGAATTTTACGTACATTACTCGATGAGGATTGAGAAACAACGGGTGAGATTATACCATCACTAATGCATCGGATCCCATCACAACTCTGCAGTTAAGCGTGCTTGGGCATGTGTAGTACGAGGATGGGTGACCTCCTAGGAAGTCCCCTTGTTGCACCTGTCATTTTGATTTTTGTCACCCGTACTGCAATTCTTAAGGATCTGTCAAGTGCCCCGATGTCAACACGTGGCAAAAAACAACTCGTTTTTTTTCTCGTGCTACTTTTTTGCACGTCCTACAAATTGTACGGTCATTTGGTGGGGCCCACACACCGAGTCGACTGCCGATGCAGCATCCTCAGTTCGACGTACATTACCCGACGAGGATCGAGAAACAACGGGTGCGATCATACCAGCACTAATGCAACGGATCCCATCAGAACTCTGCAGTTAAGCGTGCTTGGGCGAGAGTAGAACTAGGATGGGTGACCTGCTGGGAAGTCCTCGTGTTGCACCCCTCGTTTTTCTTTTTGTCACTCGTACGGCAGTTCCTAGGGATTCGTGAAGTGCCCCGATGTTAACACGTGGCAAAAAAAATATCATGTTTTTCTCATGCTACCTTTTTGCATGGTTACGTACATTTAGCGGTCATTTGGTAGCGCCCACACACCAAGTCAACTGCCGATATAGCGTCCTCACTTCGACGTACATTACCCGACGAGGATCGAGAAACAACGGGTACCATCATACTAGCACTAATGTGCCGGATCCCATCAGAACTCCGCAGTTAAGCGAGCTTGGGCGAGAGTAGAACTAGGATGGGTGACCTGCTGGGAAGTCCTCGTGTTGCACCCCTCGTTTTTCTTTTTGTCACTCGTACGGCAGTTCCTAGGGATTCGTGAAGTGCCCCGATGTCAACACGTGGCAAAAAAAAACTCGTGTTTTTCTCGTGCTACCTTTTTGCACGGTTAGGTACATTTAGCGGTCATTTGGTAGGGCCCACACACCGAGTCGACTGCCGATGAAGCGTCCTCAGTTCGACGTACATTACCCGACGAGGATCGAGAAACAACGGGTGCGATCATACCAGCACTAATGCACCGGAACCCATCAGAACTCCGCAGTTAAGCGTGCTTGGGCAAGAGTAGAACTAGGATGGGTGACCTGCTGGGATGTCCTCGTGTTGCACCCCTCGTTTTGCTTTTTGTCACCCGTACGGCAGTTCCTTGGGATCCGTGAAATGCCCCGATGTCAACACGTGGCAAGAAAAAACTCGTGTTTTTCTCGTGCTACTTTTTGCACGTCCTACAAATTGTACGGTCATTTGGTGGGGCCCACACATCGAGTCGACTGCCGATGCAGCATCCTCAGTTCGACGTACATTACCTGACGAGGATCGAGAAACAACGGGTGCGATCATACCAGTACTAATGCAACAGATCCCATCAGAACTCTGCAGTTAAGCGTGCTTAGGCGAGAGTAGTACTAGGATGGGTGACCTGCTGGGAAGTCCTCGTGTTGCACCCCTCGTTTTTCTTATTGTCACTTGTACGGCAGTTCCTAGGGATTCGTGAAGTGCCCCGATGTCAACACGTGGCAAAAAAAAACTCGTCTTTTTCTCGTGCTACCTTTTTGCACGATTACGCACATTTAGCGGTCATTTGGTAGGGCCCACACACCGAGTCGACTGCCGATGCAGCGTCCTCAGTTCAACATACATTACCCGACGAGGATCGAGAAACAATGGGTGCGATCATACCAGCACTAATGCAATGGATCCCATCAAAACTCCGCAGTTAAGTGTGCTTGGGCGAGAGTAGAACTAGGATGGGTGACCTGCTGGGAAGTCCTCGTGTTGCACCCCTCGTTTTCCTTTTTGTCAGTCGTACAGCAGTTCCTAGGGATTCGTGAAGTGCCCCGATGTCAACACGTGGCAAAAAAAACCTCGTGTTTTTCTCGTGCTACTTTTTTGCACGTCCTACAAATTGTACGGTCATTTGGTAGGGCCCACACACCGAGTCGACTGCCGATGCAGCGTCCTCAGTTCGTCGTACATTACCCGACGAGGATCGAGAAACAACGGGTGCGATCATACTAGCAGTAATGCACCGGATCCCATCAGAACTCCGCAGTTAAGCGAGCTTGGGCGAGAGTAGAACTAGGATGGGTGACCTGCTGGGAAGTCCTCGTGTTGCACCCCTCGTTTTTCTTTTTGTCACTCGTACGGCAGTTCCTAGG